>WTSP01009248.1:111820-144610 GCA_025331215.1 Actenoides lindsayi
CCCTGCCCATGGCAGGGGGGTTGGAACTGGATGATCTTTAAGGTCCCTTCCAACCCTGACAATTCTATGATTCTATGCTATAAAGCACAGGAGTAAAGGCCGCCTGCCTACTATTGCAATATTATTTATTTTTTGTTGTTGTTGTTAAATTGAAAAATAACTGAACCTCTGGTACATACTTGAGTTTTCATTAATCTCTGAAGCTTCAGACAAGGTTTTGGGTATTTATCAAAAGATATGCATAAACTTGAAGCTTTTAAGATTTGGTAATCAATATTTAATTTATTCCTATATAGACAGCTCCAGCCTATCAATTATTATGCATTTGTTTAAAAGAAGAGGTCTAATAGTAATACTTAAGGCTCTGAAGATAAAGTCCAGCATTTAGAAAGGTGCAAGAAATGTAAATTGAACAGAGAATTTGAAACCATCTGCTGAATTTTTATTTAATTAAGGCCTCATCTGCATTTGAAATACAAATTAAGGTAAAGTGTGAATTTAAATGAAAAAGAGATTGATGAATAACTTCATGGGCATTTGAGTTCTGGAACAAGAGTGCATTGTCCCTATTTACCTTAATACACTTCAAAATTATGTGATTCAAATTAGAAACACAGAATTCTCTATTCAAGAGAAAGAGCATTGATACTTGGAGTTAATCAGAAACACTTACTCAAGAGTAATCTATATGCAAGACAGTTTGTAAGAAAAGTTAGCGAGGAATTGTGAAATGAGCTTTGTGATCCACATAAAACACGTTTCATAGAACTGCAGTTTAGGGAAGTTTCAAGTGCACAACTTGTCCAAACCTCACAGAAATTGTTCTGAGTAATATCTTCCTTGGGTGTAAATCTGGTGTAATTTATAGGAATAAGGGTGTGTTAAGAACACGGAGAATATATTAAATGCAAGCATAATCACGGGCAGTTTGGGGTTGCGTGGGTCTTTTTGTTTTTGCCAGATACATTCAATCCAAGCACAGAGAAATTGTGAAAATTGAACACCACGGGGACAGTTTACAGCTGAAATCCTGGTCCAGCTGAGCAGATCCAAAAGACCAACCTGAAAGCCAAGACGTCCTAGGATCTCTCCAACCACAGAATAAAGGATCTATCTCATTCATCGCAGCACCAAAGAGGAATCTGTAGTGTTTTTCAGAACAGAATTTGCACTCTTGCATTGAGAAATCTTTCCATTAACTTGGCACGAGCTGCAGCAAGCCTGAAACTCCCATTGAACTGCCCCAAGAAACTGATGAGGCGTTAGTTTTCTAACAAAAGCCCCCGTGGTGAAATGCACTGATTTCAAGTCACACTTTTGCCATACTCAGTTTTTGCTACCATCAACAATGTTTCTTTGACCCCTTGCCCTGCAGAACAGAACCAACTGTATTAGGGTTTAGAAGATCCAAATTTTTTATCTCTGAATCTTCTCCAACAAGCCAGGCTTTAGTGATTCACAAAATAGCCTCCAGAGCCAAACAGACAAAGTTTTGCAAAATGTAAGCCAGGGTGTTTAATTTGACTTGCATATGACCACACAGACTTTGGAATTGATACTGCCTTGCTCAACTCAAGAGAGCTTAGCTATCGATTTCAAGGGAAATCTGAAAATGGAGATTGAATCTGGACTAACTGAGGTTACTAGTCTGATTCTAAAGACTAAAACTCTGATTCTTCCTTCTTAGAAAGCCAAATTGTTATCAATAGTGGGCCTGTATCAGGCGTTTCATTACAGGTCACTTACGAACATGTTCCTCTTCCTTTGAGAACTGAGTGGGCCACCATACATGCTAGAAAAGTACTAACATCAAAAAACCTGACCACAGTAATAGTCCCATCAGAGAACAGCAATGAACTCAGGGTATAGATGATAAAAAGAGCAGCTGTAGCAATCTCATATTCATTGCTGTTTACAGCCTTCTACAGAAAGTAGGAAACACTTTACTTCAACACTCAAATACATGTAATTTTCTCCCCCAAATAAACAAATATTAATTCTAGTCAGATATTTAATTATTTCTCCCCAAATTATTTCTTCTCAGGGTCTAAACTTTCCTCAAGATGCACAGAGCAGAGAAAAGACACTGCAGATTACACAGAAGCCTAAAACTCACTTGTAAGTAAATAAAATCAAATAACTGTAATAGTAAAAAAAAAAAAGTTAATTCTAGCCTTTTGTTTGTTTCCATTATAAAATTGCTATGGGAGTGAGGAAATATAGTAGTGCTTAATTTTAATAGTTCCATCATTGTAGATTGGCTGGGTATTAATTGTGTTAATGGTGATCATACTGAATTCATTTGGTATTTATTGAGAGACCACCTGTGCACCCATATGGTTTCCATCATTATTTAGGAGTAGTTAATGGACCCATTAGGAGTTAGCAGAAAGATGTGGGCTGGCAGCACTTCCCGAGAGTGGTAGAAACATTCTGTTGATATCCATTGCTTTTTGAGGATTTTCCAAAGAGCTATTTGCTTCCCACCAATTTTCTTTTTCTTTAAATTATATATAATCTCATCTTTGCTTTCAAGACCTCCTGGAAAAGAATTCATGTTTCTTTGCCTAACACAAATTGAAGGGCACAACCTTTAGTCTTCTGATTTTGCAGAATATCTCTTAACATGTTTGCTGTATAGCTCTCTGGAGGAAGCAGGGCATAGGAAAGCTTCCAGCATCACGACAGATCTTCTAGAGGGGGAGTGCACTTGCATGCTGGGGGGAGAGGTTGAGAGAGGATGGGGAAAAGGGGAAATGTTTACTGGGACTCTTGGCCTGCAGTGTGACAAATTTGTCCATGCAATATGTAGTCTGAGTTGTGCAAGACCAGAAACCTGTGGTGGGGAGGGGATGGTGGGGGAGTCACATGCAGGGAGTCAGCCTTGCTTGTCAGCAGAGGAGAAGGAAGAATGCTTTGGCTGGGTGTGGTGGTAACCAAGGCTGCTCGCTGACCGCAGTGACCTCCTGCTTTGATCCACATATCTGCAAAGGCACTGCTAACGCTCTGCTGCTGCACAGGGGGAGTGAACGTCTGAGAGGCTGCAGCAAAGAATTTCCATTTTTGGTGCCATGGCAATGGGCAGATGGAGGAGCATCTGTGTAGCTTCAGTGCAAAAGGACAGCTAGTTGTTCAAGCTGGAATCTCTGAAGCAGTCTGAAAGGAGTTGTTGCATTCCTCAGAAACAGGGAGTCTATCAACCCCCTTCAAAATTTCAGGTTTATTTTCGCCTACATCCCTAACAATTTGAAGCTTATGCAATCCTTCCTCTGTCCCAGTATCCACTTGTCAACTGTGTCTAACAACATTTGAACTTACTGGCCAATTGCAACCGAATTTGATAAAACTGCAGAGGTCTCAAAGGTTGTAGGTTCATTCAGGTTTCGTAAAAATGGGAGGAGAGGATGGAGGAAGGGTAGAGATCCCAGATAGTTCCTATACAGAGTACAAAAGGTTCAATCTTGGCTCAACTGTAGTCCTAGACAACAGAGACTCCACTCAGTGAAGTTTTCTCTCCCTTACAGGTGTCTGAAAGATTTTCTCCTACGTTTAAGGAATTTCAAAACCCTCTCCTTCTCTCCTACCCATTTAATGAGGAAAGCATTGACACTGCAGCTCTTCTAGATTTCAAATAAGTCAGGAAGCCCCATGTTGTATGTCATAAGAAACCAAAACTCATTAGCCCTCTTGCTCATGGAAAAACTTGTTTCAATAAACAAGGAAGAGACCAAGCTGTCTTCTATTTTTGCTAGAGAAACAATTAAATTAACAGTTATTCATCATGAGTGTATTCACAATGTGAATGAGGCCTGAAACAATCATTTCTGCATGTAAGGAATGTAATCAAGGTACTGGTGGCATGACTGGTGATTATTCCTACTTGTATTCACAACCTGATCTTGTTAAATGAGGCTGTGTTCTCACAAACACCCCTTTGGCATTATAAGGTGGCTCTTTTCTGCAGCTATGGAAGCCAGGTCAGACTTTAGTGCACCTCTTGATGGGACCCCTTCCTTTTTCTAATCTCTGTATCTTCAGGCTGTATCCTCAACCAGCTATTAATATAATAGATGCATCTACAGTAGCATTTTTGCAATCCCCTTTTGAAGGAAATCTCCCAAATATCTTCATTTACTGTGCTTAGGTTTGAAGTGCACAAGTCTTGAAGTGCACCAAGTAAGTTATTTGGGGGGAAATTTAAACCGAAAGATGTGCATTCAAAGGGCATCTGCTGCTAATGAGCTTTCAGATGGGTTTATTGGACTAGATCTACTGCAAAACAGCCCCCCAAACATGTACAATACTGGAGTCAAGTTCTCATCACCAGCAGTTTCATTCCACAGATTTGTCTCCATCGCTTTGCTCCTCCAGCCCAGCGTGTGTTTGTGCCTGTGTCAGCATTCTGTGGAGATCAGAGCACGTGTACAGAGTGGGCTACTGCACTCTTAATAAGAACAGGTATTATGAAATTATTTCCCGAGCTTTAAGAAACCTTTTCAGTTCAATTTTATCCAACTGTTGCTTAATAATAGAATGGAGCTTTTGCTTTTTGTTTCTTATACCAGTGATGTAAGACGTTGTGGCTTGAAATGTCACACAACATGGAGAAGAAGTGAGAATCTGATGGTTTCACAGCATAATCTAACAGATATCCAGATCCCTTCTCAGTCTCCAGCATGGTCAAAAGCCATTAATAGATGGCTCCTCAGCAGGCTGGCATGAAGTGAGTTGCGGCTTCAGCTCCTGCCCTGAAAGATAGTGCCTTCAAAGAGAGGAAGCCTTGATTGCCACCCTGATTATAAAACCTAAGGGCTAAACCAAATGGGAGGTCCATAGAGCTTAAGCACTTTTTTCCCTAGTGAAGGTGAAGGTAAGACCTTCACAAATGGGGGCAACCCTGAACTATCTCACCCATCCAGTGAAATAGGATCTGCAGAAATGCTCAGATGCTTCCTGGTGCTTTTGGCTGGGCCTTTAGGGATAATGAAGCTTGAAAAAAAGAATGTGCCAAAACCAAAGTCTGGGGCTTGGCTGGTTGTTACAGATTTAGTGGCATCTTCCTGAAAAGGAGCTGTATGAAACTGAAATGTCCTCTGCCGCAAATTGCCTTTGATTTCTTCCCCAGTACTGTTAATACTGATTCACTCTAAGGTGACAGGGGATAGTAGGCACACCATGGTGTGGCCAGGACGCTCCACCTCCACAGAATGAGGAAGCAGATGAAGAACTCCTTGGGATAGGTCTACACCACCCGTTAACAACAGATTTAGGCATATTGTGTCCAGCCCTGCACACGTTCCACCCAGTCTGCTCAGTCACCTAGTACAGGAAACATTTCCCACAACTTTAGATATCTCCTGTGTCTAAATATGTCTGAGTAACCGATGAAAACCTCTGTATAGACATGTGTGGCTTTGTTATCAGTGGGCAGAGAAGAGCACTGCTAAAGCATGACTCTTCTGACCTCCTTTAGATGTCCTTCTTAGAAGGAGATAGTTGGTAACCCCAGAAGTGCTTGTCTCTCTCCCTTGGTTATACACAGAGCCCAGGGTAATTAGCTCAGCAGCAGATATCTGAAGTTTAATGGCATGAATTCCACCCCGACTACGCTTAGAAAGACATTTGGACACCGAAAGATATTGCACATGGTCAGGGTACAAAGCTCTTAAACAAAAGGTCACCAGACCTTTGGAGACATCCACTGGGTGCAAACAGAACAGACAGTTCCCTCCCGCTCCGTGTGAGGGATCAGGCTGAGGCCAGCGTGTCCCAGGGCTGGTCTGGACACAGATGGTGATGTAGTGCTAAGCACTCTTCTCTGTGTGGTTTGTGCATTACCACGGGAAGGATGGAAGGATCTCATCCTGGGATCGGGTGTGAACCTACACTTCTCTGACAGCACAGACCTATTCCCGAGCCACATCGACCCAGGGAGACACAGGTTCACAGGAGGGTTTGCTTACAAGTGGGATCTAGCTTTGAGTTAGTGGGGTTTAGTACCGAAGTGGAGGGTGATCTCCATCACAGTGGAAAGCTTGAAGAACAGCAGGTAAGAGGTATCGAACCAGGAAAGTAATTGCAATCAGCTTTTGATCCTTAACCTGTGTATTCAGACTCCACAGGAACTCTCCCCAAATCTGACTATCCCATTATTTGTATTTATGATTATGCTTTTTAATGGACTTATACCCTTCCTTCCCCCGGGTACAATCTGTGTGGCCAAAAATAATGTGAGATCTGGTCTTTGCACCATGTTTTGACTCCTAGGGAACTGAAGAACCGTGAGAAGGTCTGATCTGAGGTTATTTCAGCCCCACAAATAGCTCCCTGAGTGATTCAAAGTGCTTTAAAAAAAAAAAAAAAGTAAACACAAATACCTGGAATGAAAATACAAGTCTCCAGAGCCACACACACCACAGTCTGTCAGGGCAGGAAGGACTGACAACCCTCTCGGTGGTATCTAATGTCTCTAAAAGGTTCTCTGGGTAATTTGTCCACATTTAATAGTGCTCTCAAGGGGAAGCTGAACAAGTTGTATTGTTCCTTTTAACCAGTTGTACTCAGCTGCCTATTGCTCCTCTTCTTCCCTGAGATCTCAGCAGAGACTGAACCAGAACTCAGACATCTAAATCTGTGAAGCTCTGTGACCATCAGCGACAGAGCTGGACGCAGCATTTTCCCTCTCAGTCCTCTGCTCCTCCAGGCTTGCCGGGCGTGAATTTCCATTGTACCTCGTGTGCTGCCCTGAATGAACAGCACTTTCCCCTCTAAACTCTGGGCTCACCACTGTGACCAGCTACACCTAAACTTAACACAACACATCTGCTCCCAGGACAACTGCTTGCCACTGCTTATCCCGCTCCAGAGAATGCCGACCCTGCCTCCCCCAGGTACGTGACAATGCAGGGAAGGTTATTTTCTACAAAGCTTGTGTCCCCACCTCAGAGAAAGCACAACCATTGTGTCTGCTTCCCCTTGCACTAAAGTGAATCTTTCAATAGACACTGTGGGAACCCATCTACAGCTGATTATGGTGTAGACCAACATGGTTTTTGTTCCTCTCTGTGGGAGGCAACAGGTATTATTTTTGGGGGTTGTGTAAACCACCACACATTCACTATAAACTCTTAGTCATCTGCAAGAGATGCTATGCCCCCTTCATTCATTACTTCATTGTAGGCTTTATTTTCTTAAATGAACAAATCTTTACTTAGTTTTCTTTCTTTAGACATGAATCACACATGCAGCAAGGATCCAAGAATCCATCGACACAAGAACTCCTAGTTTTAAAGCAAGGAGTATCCAAATATTACAGAATGGAGAGCTTGTACTCTGTGGCATAGCGAATTTCACCCACTAAGAGTCCAATTTGGGATTATACTGAAAAGTCTGACCTCAGCTTTACCCATGCAATGTCAGTGTTCCAGGACAAACCAAGAGTTATTTAGAGTGGTGCCCTGGGAGAGATGGGATCTTCTGGGACTTTCTGCCTGCCACTGATATACAATGACTATTTGGCTAGGAAACAGCATGCCTGGACCACTAGGCTGTAGGTCATACTACCCAAGATATTACTGCCCATTTCCCCACCTTAACATAGGAAAAGCCCTTTTACCTCCTTGTTTCTGCATCCTGCTCTTGCCTAGTCAGCCAGGATGGTCATAGCCTGGCTGTAGCAAGCAGTTGGTGATTTTATTATCCATATTGACCTGGGTGATCTCTCAAATGAAAAGGTCAGTATGACACAGAATTGAATTTGGAAGATGGCATTTTTATTTGGGGAGAAAAAGCCTCTTTGGAGACAGGTTGCAAAGCTGCAGCTCAAATTCTCCATTGCCAACTAATTTAGGCCCAGGTTTTTAGCTCAAGAACATCTGGAACAATAACTGCTCCGAACATGTGGTAGATGTCCTAGAAGAAAGTCTCCTAAAACAGTAATAAAGAAAACCCAAACCAGAACCAACCCTCTGGCTTTTCCACAGAAGGAAGGCAGGGCTGCTACCAAACTCAGTGCCAACAACTTTGGAAGCCCAAAACAAAGTTATATAATAATGACAAATATAAAACAAACTGAAGAAAATGAAGGTGGGGGGAGAAATGCCCCTTTCCTTTCTTCTGCTGTGTTGCCTCCTCCTCTTTTCCTGGCCCACCCATGTGTAACTGACTCCAATAAACCATGAAAAGAGCAACTTGGCAGCAGCTGGCATGCTGGACCTGGGCAGATGCCAACCACGGGGCTCCCACTGGTTTGGAAACTTGTATTTTATATATATATATATATAAAATATATATGTGTCAGTCTGAACAGTTAAGCAAGCCACTGAAACCAGGATAAGCAAAGGCAACAATGGGCATGTACTCTGCATGTTCTCCAGACCTTGAGTCCCTTTACAATGTCAGGCTACCTCCTCTAATGAGGTATTTACACAACTTTATTTTAGCTAAAGGGAGCCTGAGCCCTTCTTTCAGTCCGTGGGAAGTTTTCAGCCGATTATGAAGACCAGAATTTTTCCATAAATTTGTCAGGCACAAGAAGCTACAGTGTTTAGTTTTCAGTGTCACAGTCAGGAAGATTTTTTTTGTGCAATAAGAAACCAATTTTATTTCTCTATGCAATTAGATACAGAAATATGCCATTTTCTGATTTGTATCTATTATTTATTCTGTGGAGTATCTCTTTACTTGTGCCCTGGAGAGGGGGGGAAAGGACTGTCCCTACCCCAAAGAAATGCCCAGCATGACGCTTGTTACTAACTTCAAAGCAGCAATAAGACCTGCAAAGAAGGGGGTCTCTTTGAACCAGACATGTAGTGATGGGGTCCCTTCGGGGAACAAAGGGCTCATCTGGGCCATAAGTGCTGCAGGCTGAGGCAACAAGGCAGTTTGCCAGCATCATCCAGACAGGAACACAACCTGTGTTAAACTCCCTGGTTGCATCCTGTTATCACAGTTCCTCCGGTTCTTTCAAGGGGAACCAGATCTGCTTGAGCACATCTTGGAGTCACACTGATATAAGTGTTGCTTTTTACTTTTCTGCCCCCTGAAACATCTTTGAGCATCTGCCCTGTGCAGGCATTCAGCTGTATCTGAACAGAAGACTCTGCAGAAAAACAGAGTGTTTTCCCATGTCTTAACTTGAGCTGGAAAATGGAGCACAGACTCCAGCAGCTCACAGACTGAACATCAGAACCTATTATTTCTTCTTTTGTTTTAAGACTCATATCAGTGAAAGAGAATGGAAAAAACGTGTGAATCAGGTCATTTCCAAGTTATGTGATTCACTCCGATAGGATGTTGCATTTCTTTGTCTCTCTTCAAGGGATCACGTGGAACAAAACCACAACAGGCTGCTGACTTGCCATGGGGTGGGGGCGGGTGGAGGGAAAGAACAAAAGTGCCCCTTATTTTAGAAAATAATTATGATGCTTATCTTCTTCCAGGTGTCTTCAAGGCCTGCAGAGGTCTGACAGGATTCCCACGAATGAGAACTTTTGCCCACAATTGTGCTCCAGTATCTCTCTCACACATATAGTAGAGCTGGAGGCTTGTGGTCGAGTGACCTCAGCGTCGTTGCGAAAGTAGCTTGCTTGCATTATTCTCACAACACATGATTCCATAAGAAACACTGCCTAGCTACTTTTCATTAACCCTTTCCTGGGAGGAAAACCACTGCAAAAGCACAGATGTGTGACCCTCTCTCTATGGGACCCGGCCTGGGCAATTCCAGGCATTTGCCCACATCCCACACTCTCCAGGGTGGAGTTGCTTTGCCCCAAGAGAGTTACAACCTCGGAGACCAGTGCATGGCCGCACCACAGGTCAGAGTTGTGGGAAGAGGCTGTGCTGCTTTTTGTCAGATGCACTAAAGAAAACTGCCCCTGCCCTCCAGAATAAGGTGCTGTGAACAAGCAGAGCCCAGCACTGACCTCGTGATGCCTGTTTGCCAGCCCAGAACACTTTGGCTGCCCAAAAACTATGTGATGAGCATCGTAGTCCTGTATATGTCAAGAGTGCATGAAGGGAGCAACAATGTTTAGGATTTTTCCCTGTCTAAAAAAGCTGAAATACTGTGGAGGAATAAAATGGAGAAGTCCTGTCCTCTTTATTTCTCTATCAAGTATATGTTTTCTTCTCACAGCACTGCTTCTTCCCTCCTCATCTCTTTGAATAGAGATACTGAGGACAGGGACAGTTAGAGGAGAAGTTGGTCCTCTCCCTCCCTGAACCCTCTCTGCTCCTGGGAGAAAGCAGCCCAACTAAAGTTCTTCACCACTGCAGGCTCTGGACACCGGGGTGAAGAGCTTGTAAAACTGCCTTTATACATGGTTGCAAAGCACTTAGCACAGCAAGGGTCTGATTGTATTACTACAGTGCTGATAATAAATATTGCTAATAACGAAAGCAAGAAGAAATTGTTACTGGGCACTGCATGAGAATGGCAAAATTGGCTTTTGCTGTTTGCAGGTATATGGAGACTGGGATGAGAAATGGTTTGCGCGCAGTGTGAAAAGTTGCTTCCGCAATCTAAACGCGGATGCGTGGAAGCAATCCTTGATGCGTTCGTGCCGGGTTTGGGATAAAACCTCCTTCATATGAAGAGACCTGTCCCACTGCAAGTCTGCAGCAGTCCCCAGCTGGGAAGGATGCAGTCAGTAAATGCCAGAGGACAGGGCAGGCACTCCTCTCAAATCTAACAGTGAAAACAGCATCATGAAACTCCCTACTGCCATGCCAGGCAATCCTGCTCGTTTAATCAAGTTGTCCCAGTACACTGGAATATAGATGTTTGCCGAGGGTTGACAGCTTCAGACAGGAGGCTCCCAGCAGCAAGAAAGTCAAGCCAGTAAAAAGACAGGAACACACAGCAACTGATTGCTGTGCCTGGCTCCAGGAGGAAAGCATCCCTGCCGTGGAATGGAGGTCATGACGTTTCACAAAGAGTCCCTATTTAAACACTTTGAGGCTTGCTGTTCATAACCTGGATGAAGCTCAGGTCTTGCAGAGGGCCAAACCGTCACCTCCTCCAAAGTGTACCCCTCGTGGTGTGGGTGCTGAGCACATGGAGGGGTACTGAGGACCGCAAGAGCTTTGCAAGCCACAGGTGCAGCCGTGATCTCCACTCCTGAGTCAGGGAGCTTGTTGGCTGCCAAACTGTACGTGGTGATTATGCAGTGTGGACATCTCATCAGCTGCTGAGATGAGGCCTTCTGACTCATTTCCACTTGGAATCTAGATGACAATTTGGTTTGAATTAGATATGGGCTGAAGCCAAAACCCTGGATCTGACTTCCTCAGATTTTGGGAAGACTCCAGTCTGGATCTGAGCTTAGCACATGGCTTTCACTTACATAAAGATTGGAGCCAAACACTGGATCAGAATATTCCCAGAATATGGGGAAGCTCAGAGCTCAAGTTTGATGCTGGGATCATCTCAAGCACAGGTTTCCAGAGATGAAATACTGTCCTAGTTTACTCTTTATTTTCTTCTATAGCTGGTGTTTAACAAGTACATTTTTAGCTCTGCAATTGTACCTTTCCAGTTCTTGCAAATGAGAATAAACAAGATGGGAAAAAAAAAAAGTAAAGTGTGTGTGTGTGTATTTCAACTGGAAAAGCATTTTCTTTTGAGTTTGCCTATTGGATACACAGGAGGCTTTTTGGCTTCAGAGCATGATAATTTTATCTCATTCAAAAAATTCTGGACATAATTCCTTTGCCCCTGCCAGCAGTGCCCTTCAGCACAGGAGTTATGAATGTGGCACCAGTGAGAGCTCCTTGGGCATGCACCACCCCTGAGCCCACCCTTGTATGAATCCTGCAAAGAAAAGGAAAGGACTGAAGAGTAACAAAATTCTACTTTCAAGCTGCTCAGAAGACACAGTGCTAACAAACAGCCCCCCAAAGGCAAGATCTTGCAATCTGCTGCTGCGGAGAGCCTGAGAAGCCAGTTCTCAAGTCCTGGTGATCTCAGCCTGTGAAGTGCGGGCAGGAAAGCAAAAGAAATCCCACAGAAGGTGTCCCTTTGAACGTCTGGAAAATGTCGAACTGCCTGCCAGTCTGCAGCGAGGAAAAACTCCGCTCCAACAGAAGGCTTTGTCAACACAGCGCCGTATCGTTAGCTTGAGGTTTATACACTTCAGTTGACACCTCTCCCTTGTCCTACAGATGTTGCACTACAGTCAGGATTGAGCCTGTAACAATACAGCTGTTTGAACACATGTGCATTTTCCACTCAGCAAACCGCAAGAATATGGCAACAGGGTTACAACGTTTGGATCCTAGGGCTAGAATGAGAGAAGCAGAAAAGGTGTTTCTTTGGGAAATCTCTGCAGTTTCTCCTGTAGTTTCTCTCTTTCCAATTTTATTCGCTGACTGTACTACACTCGGGCCATGGGGAAGGTATGGTCTGATTGATATTGCAAGTGACAACTAAGGCCTTGAAACGATTTCCTCTGTTCGTCTTCAGGAGGTGTTAAGCCCACAGCGTTTTGCTAGTTCTAGAGAAGTAGAGGCATCTCGACTTTTATTTCCAAAAATTCACTTTACTCCAATTCCTCTTAATCTTGTGAATAAATTAGAGCCTGCCACAATAAAAGAGTTTAAAGAGGAATTATCAGTGATGCTCAGAAGGGAAAGACTTTATAATATTCTTTCCACTTTTGCCATTATAGGATACAAGAAGAGATGGTTTGGTCTCGCCAGGAGTCTCACAAGACCACTGAATGCCCTTTCTGCTACCAATGAAGTACAGAAGTGGGGAAGACTCACATAAGTGATTTAATAAAATAAAATGAACCCCAAAATGGGTTTCTTAAGGAACATGAGATCTCAGATATTGCTCCTCTCTCATTGCCATGGGTGTCTATTGCAGGTACCTTCAATTATTTGACTCCTGATTTACGTCAGTTGGTGTAAGAAGAATTACACTTCTTTGTCATCTGATCAACATCTGTTTTTTTGAAAAACAGATGTGCACAAATCAATCTGATTAATGTGCTTGATTCTGCAATTACTGCAGGATAAATCAGCAGTGCACTAAAATCACCCTGGTATCAAATTTACACTCCTGCACCTTCAGAGTTCAACCTGACTCAAATTAGATTTTTCCTTTACGAAACATCTTTAGGTACAAAAGGGCCAGAGTAAAACCCCATTGCCAGGATGGGGAGCATTTCAGGTGATCTGAGGCAGGTTTACCACTAAATAAGTGTGTTCATTTGAAGCTGCAATTTCAGACAACTACAAAAGTAGGAAAAACGCAGTATCCTTAAAAAGGCTGCAGGATATCTCATGTGTTAATAGGGCACAAAAATCCCTTTCTCACAAAGTTACTCAGGCTTCTTAGCTATTAATTGGGAGTTGTCAAAGCAAAGAATATATATATAAAACATTACAAGATAAATAATAGAGATAGATTATATATAATATGAAAATATAGACTGACTCAAAGGAGATACACCTTTGTTAAAGCAAAGAGGGGTGCCACTGATTATCTGGTGCAGAATCAGTCCCCATGCTCTGTAAATCAGCTAGAAATCTCTGAACAACATGTTGCAATTTTCTTGCTGCTCCAGGAGACAGAGGCACCACGGGAATTAAAATTAATGATGTTTTCATTATGGATTGGGTTATGACTAATTTTGCTGTCCACATGAGGGGAAAGGTGAGTGGGGAAATCCACACGGATCCTCAGCTGCTCACTTGAGCCTGGTTTAAGGTGCTATTTGCACTGCCCTGTGTTGTGAAAAGACTTTCACACCGGTGAATGTCGTTCCATTTCCCTGTGAGGGAAGCCCATTTTGTACACATGCTCTTCATCTTCTCATGGGAGCTGGGACTGCCCCCCCCAGCCTGTGAAGTTCATCACAGCTGAGTGTTCACCTCTCATGGTTCTGGCAGTTGCTTCTTGTACGGTCCAGTGCTGATGGTTGTTAGCACTGGGACAAATGTACACCTTGGCCTTGATATATTTATAAGGGGAAGTGATTTTTTTCCCCTTGTTCATTCTGTCACAGTTGCCCTTCTTCTCCTGTAGATATGGGCCCTACCATCAAAATTCAAATCCATATCCAAACCTGCATTTTCCCCAGATCTGGGGGTGTTCTGAGCTGGAATCCATCAGTTGTTTCTTTGTTTGTTTGCTTGGTGTTGGTTTGGGGTTTTTTGCTTGTGTTTGTTTGTTTTAAATATTTATTTATTTATTTAAAATTTTCTTTTCTTTTTTTTTTTTTTTCATCTGAAACCTAATAAATGTGCTCCATAAAAAATGAGTTCAGCCAACATCTGTAGGCAGATAAAAATCCTCCAAGTTACTGTTCTACAGTCTTAGGGATCATTAGTACTGCAGAATGTCTATACAGAATATTTATCTTAAGTGTGTAATAAAATGAAAGCTACTGTGCCAAATTCAGAACAATCTTTGATGAAAAGAAATGCCTCACATCAACATCAAGCTGGAGCTGTTCTAGGCAGAGCAAATCTTTTCTCTAGCCAAAGCACAGCAACTTGTAGTTACAAAAACCTAACACTAAACACAGGGGGGAAATTTATTATTTTAATTGTGAGACTTCATCACTGGTTAGTTTAATGTGTTTTTCCCCCTTTTTCTTTTTATCACCCTCCCCTTCTCCTTGGGATGGTTTATCGCTTGTAAATTATTTGTCACATCGTTGTAATTCTATCCAGATCCTTAACTTTCTAATCATGCATCTTTTATGGGGTCTCTTTTAAAGAAGCACTATAATTACTTGCCAAGGGTCCCTGTAAATTTTATCAGGCTGTAAAATATTATACTTTAATTATTTGAAAAAAAAATATTGGAAATGTTCCCTCTGAAAGGCTACACGATCAATATTGCAAGGAGCAAGGCACCTTCTGCAGTTCTGCACTTGTTCCTGATGTATGCCTCAGAAGCATTCAAATTGTTTCACTTCACTCAGTGTCCCGGGAAAGCATTAATGGATAAATTTGCCTTTGATTAAGCTGAAGAAATTGCTTACTGCATGTTTTAGCCGCTGTAAAATACACTAAGAGGACGGCAAAGGATGCTTTCCTGGTTTTTTTGTAGGAGGCGCAGGGACTCAGCTCTCAGCTTGATGAAAGAGGTGTGTGTGTAAGAGCAGAGCAGAAATACAGAATAAACTGCAGATGCAGAAAGAAGTTGAACCTTTTTTATAGGAAATGGCACTTTTTTTAGAGGGAGAATTTTCTGTTTCTGTACAGATTGTCATTTGTTTAGCTTTATTAGTAGTAAATATAGAAGTACTAGTAGCATTTCTACAACTACTATTTCTACCAGCACTAGGCATTTGAGACTAATTTCTGTCAACTTTTACTACAGCAGCCAGCATCTTCCATGATGCTGTTTTCTAGAAAAAGCATGAAGAAATTCGGTACCTGCTAGTGACATAAAGTGTTTTCTGGAACAGGGTTTCCTATGCACTGTTCCCAAAATTGGTTTGCAGTTAAAGTCTTATGTGTACAAGGTGTGAAATTAAGTATCATATTCATCACCAGCACTTCAATTAAATGTGCGTAGTAGCTAAGCTCTTGCACATTTCTGGTAAGTATGCATTTCTCTAGATAGCTGAGTTGAAATATGAGGAAGTTAAATTATTTGGTCAAGGAGCACACTAAGCTGGAAGCAAAATAAAATATAGGTATCACCTCAGCTCCTTGCTCTTAGGAAACACTATGGGATGTGCTTGTGAGGAAGGACACACTACTCTATCTGTACAATTCCTCTTATCCTAAGAGAAGCCCTGAAAGAATCCTAAGAGATCCTCTTATCCTATCTGTCCAATATTTTTCCAAGTACCATCCTCAGAATACCCACTATTTTTTACCCCTAAACAGCACCAGGTAAGACTTGTAAGCACTTAGACAGATCAGCTACAGGAACTGTTAGATCCATGCACAATAAATGGTCAGTCCTGCTGTTTCCCAGGTTTTCTGTGAACACCAACTAAAAGTACTCAGCTTGAATGCCCTGTCTATAGAAGCACAATGCTGCTAATAAACCACCCATGTTCTGCACAGCAGCAGCTTTTGCAGGCAGCTTTGGTGGGCAATGGCATTGGCATACGTTGCATTTTAACATGGAGACATCTCTGTGCACCATCACATCACATCACATCACATGTGTGCAGGTAGCTAATTCTCTGCTGTCAAGGGTTAAGCCTGGGCTGGCCATTAGACAAATGACAGATGCTCTCTATTAAACCCTCTCCCTTCCCAGAGGGGAAGAGAAAGGGAATAAGAGAGATAGTGTTATGGATTGGAAAAGAAAAATAAAACAGCTTTAATGAAAATAATAATGATAAAATGAGCTATAAAAAATATATATACAAAACCAGTATTGAATCCAGCCCCCCTGATGGCAATTACATCACGATCACCACTGATGCTGTGAAGCAGGCACTATGGAAAGCAGTAGATGGAAACTGGATTCAGGAATGTATGGATCGGGATTGAAGGCAGAATGGACAGAGTCCTCCTCAGATACTGGCCATTGAAGAAGAGCTTGACCCTTGTGACCCCTCAGCTTTATACCAACTACGTCATCTATAGGATGGAATCCCTTGTTGGCCAGTTTGGGTCCACCCATCCTGGCTGCAGGTGCAGCCTTTTACCTTGTGCACCCCCAACATGGTGCCCAAGATTGACCAGTGCCCTTGGCCTGCACAGGAGCAAGTATCAGCAAGAGCCTTTCCACACACACCAACCCTTGGCAGTGACTTTTTGCATTGGGTGCTATCAGTGCTAGAAGCAGACACTGTCTGAAAACACGCTGTTAACTTCAGCAAGTGCAGTTAGTTAGAAGCGACTGAGCTGAAAATTAAAACCACTGAACAGAATTAGTTCTGTTCTAACGAAGCCATAGCATCTGCACAGAGCTGTCGGGGCTGAGAGCGACGTCTCACAGCAGCAGCAGCAGCACCCGAACGAGCCACTGCACGGTATCAGGCTGCAGCATTCAGGAGATTGTCAAAATAATCACCTTTCAGTCATGACTCAGGCCAAGTCAGCCAATGATTTCTAATGATTGCTCATGAATGAGACAGACCTTGATATTTATTTACAGTGGTTGTTGTCCGTCTGAAAGCATTCAATAAATATCTCTTATAAACCACACACAGGTAAATATAAAGCTGGCTCAAACTACTATATATTGTTGCTATTTTTAATAGCTGAATGCTGACAGAATGCAGTGGTAAGAGTGGTAACCATGTTTAAACACAGATATAGTTATGGAGGGTTGAATTATTCATTGCAAGCCAGGGGTTCAACTGAAGTAACCTTTCTACCTGTAGGCAGGTTGCCCACAAAGAGATCCGTGTTGGTTTCATATCCATTTCCATATTGATACAGCCAAATAAAGAAACTGCAACAACATGGAGCCTGAAAAGCATAAAATACATCCCCTTGCAATTAACCTGAGACATGCTGCAGATGTTTGAGAATCAGTATAAAACTGATTTCCACGGACTGACATCTGGTCCTACAAGGATCCCTGGGGACTTCTCTGCTGTTGTGTTAGCTCAGGGGTCAGGTTCATGCTTCAAGAGAGCTCCCCAAACCCTTCAGCTGTTTACTTTGCCACTGTGAAAGTCTACACCCCCACTCATGTCTGGAGGGAGCCAACTGTCTTGCTCGTTTGAAAACTCAAGTTTTCAGTCCTTCTTCAGAGATGCCCGTCCAGGCAGGGAAAGCATTGAGGCTGAAGCAATACGGGTTCAAACCCATTTAAGAAAAAACAAAACAAAAAAACCCCAAGAAAACCCCACCACCGTACACAGAGCTGCTCTGCATCCCAGAGGACAGGGAGCGAGCCATGGAAATAGCTGCTTTGTGGAGCCTGCGAAGTTGCTTCTGCCCGCACCCAGCAGCACACCCTTCTCCATTGAACACAAGCCACTTCACAACCACTTCAGCACTGCTCTTTTGTGCCCCATTCAAAACAGCTGGGTCCCTTTGATTCCTCCCAGTCGGGGCCAGCATTTATCCTCCAGCCTGCAGTTACGCTCCCCTTCTTGTCTAGATTTCCTGCCTTTCTCTGGAGAGACCGGGATCCCCCCTCTCTCTCGCGCTGCTTACCCACCCGCAGCGATGCGGATGCAAGCTGGCAGCTCTGAGCCCAGCTCCTGTTGGGACTGGCAGGAGCGAAGCCTGCTGGGGCACACCAGCCGGCATGCTGGAGGGCAGGCAGCGACTGGAAAGCAAACAGGCTCCCAGCTCTGGGGGTACAAGCTCTCCTGCGGGCTGGCTGACAGCTACAAATCAGCTCCACTGAACGGGAGGGGAGGGAGATGCTTCTTCCACGTAAAGTTTGCAGCCAGGGACTTGTTTCTTTCTGCTGGCATGCAGATGGTCTCCATCACAACCACCATTTTCTTTAGCATGAGGGACAGGGAAAAGGAATTAACTAAAGGAGCAGAAATAAACAGTGGTTTTCTCTTTGGTGCATGTTTTTGCTGATTTATCACTTGTACATTTCAACAACTATTCTGTAAGTGGTTAGCAAACTATATAAATTTTTGGAGAGGTTAGTATCTGTAACAGTGAGAAATGACAGTAAAATAAAACACGTCCTCAAGTGTCATTGTTATAGGCACAGAAAATGGAGTCTTATAAGCTATGGATCAACGAAAAAGCTATTACCTCTTTCCTCTTCCCTTTTCTCTTCCATCCATGTCTACAAAAGCATCTTAGCTTCTGGTCTGAAAAGAACCACAACTTACAGTATCTCCTCGACTAGAAGATTTCTGCAGAATAAAGATCCTATTTTTTTTTTCAATAATAACCCCAATAAAACAAACAAAAAAACCCAACTTCTACGGGAGTGAATGCCAGGAAGCTTACTTAGTGGCGATGACCTAACACATGGTGTTCTGAAGATGACAGGGCCAGGAACAGAGCCACCAGTGTGACCCCTCAGCCCGATGTACAGCAGACAGAGATGCACAGGACACACAACCCGAGCACGCAGGACTATTACCCATGATCACGAAAAGCTAATTGGCTACTAAGGCAGCTGTATCAGAGGAAATGTAAAACAAATCAGAAGCTGTTTCTCCAAGGGTTTTAAAGTTAAAAGCGTGGCTAAGCTTGGGTAGTTAGAACCAATAACACTCAGATATTCCCTTTGATCCCATATTCCTGCATGTCCATTATGAAACCATCAATATCGTGTGAAGGTCAGAGGGAAGGTGTGGGCTCTCTGAGGACCAGCCAAATGCTACCTTTGCATCTCTCTCAGCTCCTCTTTCCAATATTTATCTTCATCAGTGATTCTGATACCATAAACAAGGGCAGCTCACATCAAACTCAAGGCAGAGAGGGGAAAAAAAAGTAAGAGATGTTTGCTAGGGAGGATGCTGTCCTGGGTCTATGCCTGGCTGCCCGGCCACAGGTTTTCTGTAACACTGCACCTCTAAGTACTGTATTTGCCTCAGGCAGATTCCCTCCATGTAATGTTAAAGAGAAACATTAAATCAACAGACATTTATACACATTGACTTAGAATTCAGTGAACGTAAAAGTCTCTCCATCTCTGGGACCTAAACCATACAGAAGTTACTAGGAGGACAAGGCAATGACGTCTCCTGCCACCTGCCCTCGCCCCCCTGGATTAGGTGGGAGCTTTCTCCATTTATTTGGGATGGAGAGTAGTGTACAGGTGTGCAGGTTGTGCCCTTAGGTGTCGACCAGATTCCAAAGTTCAAGAAGATATCAGCAAGGCTTTGCTAGAGATTCCCATAAAAAGGCCATCACAGGGATCATTTGCTAGCACAGGGGGACAGAGGAGGCCCTGTGGTTCCTACAGGAGCTGTGTAATTAGCCGTAATTAGAAGTCTTAGGCACAGCATCTGTAAAATTGATGGAAACATGGAACTGTGGACAAAATGTCTGTGATTGGAGTTTAGAATTTTTTTTTACCAGATCCCAAAATAAATGAGCTGAGACAGTAAATGGACAGATATGTATCTAGTTCACATGAAGTCGTCAAGTCCTTCTGCCTCTGCCACTGAAAACAGTAGAGTTTGTGCCATGGAGAGGCTGCAATCTCTCTTCCAGCTTCCATGGTGTCAGCACTGCCTTTTTTAGGACAAGGGAACCCCTATCTGAAGATCCTACCGCGTAGAGGAAAGTGACACAGATGGTCCAAGCCCCAGAGAGAGACCCACAGTGGCATCCTCCCTACTCCCAGGGAAAACTTGACCTCATGAATGAGATGCCAAAGCCCAGGTGCCTCACACACCCGGCAGCGGGTAGTGGGGCCTACAGGAAAGCTGGGGAGGGCATGGAGGAGGGGCAATGGTTTTAAACTAGAGAAGGGTAGATTTAGATTGGACATTTGGAAGAAGTTCTTTACTGTAAGAGTAGTGGAACACTGAAACAGGTTGCCCAGGTAGGTGGTGGAGGCCCCATCCCTGGAGACATTTAGGATCAGGCTTGATGAGGCTCTGAGCAACCTGTTCTAGTTGAGGATGTCCCTGCTCACTGCAGGAGGGGTTGTACTAGGTGAGCTTTGGAGGTCTTTTCCAACCTAGGGCATTCTATGATTCTATGATTCTATGATTGTTTTGGGATCAAATGAACTCTGAGGGAACTCTGCTCCTGGGCAGGTCTGAGCTTTCAGACCCATCAGGATGGTCCGATTCCCCAAGGAGCAGCATCTTTCTGATGCAAACATACCTCCAGCGCTGAGGAGGAGCAGAGCTGAGAGTGTGCTGTTGCCATGGCAGGGCCAGGGGAATCTATGGAAACCCCTGAAAGGGAATTGCTCCATGGAGCTGCAAAACAGCACGGCCAAAGACAGAACCGGGGCACTTACAAGGCATGCTGTGAAGCCAGGATCATTTCAATCCATTTAGCAAAGTGCTTCCAGTCCTCGTTTCAGAGCAGGTAGAAGGAAAATACAGTAAATATTGAACAAACAAAGTTAATCTGTATCCACAGCACTTTACCCAAGAAAAAGCTAAAACTGTCTGACTGTTGCCTGGTTTATTATTTTCCTCTCAGGCAGAATGCCTTTTGGGGTTGTTTTGATGTTTGGTTTTGGGGGTTTTGTTGTTTAAAAAGACTGCTGCTCTTATTCCACTCCATACACAGACTCCCTAACTATAAAGCACATGTGAAAATCATGGGGTAGTCAATACCCCATGGCAATGGCAGGCGTTTTGGTAACATGATATATAACTGTGAGTAATCACACACTTTCCTCCTCGGTGAGGGTGGAAAAGTGCCCTTGAAAATTGCTTACTCTCCTACTAAAATACACAGGATTTGTACTCTAAGGGATAATGCAGAAGTCCAATGAATCACTGAAATCAGAAAAAAGCAAGTAAGGTTCTTTGAATTTGCCCTTTCGCAAACAGAGATTCAGGCCTCAGTTCTTCAAACTTTGCTTGGTGTTGCCTTATGCTGGTTCTCGGTTACAGGAGTTTAAATATCAACAGGTGTAGCTAAATTTATTCTTGACATTTGCAAGCGGGATGACCAGGGATGTATTTTACTTTCAAGGTTAATACATTTATCCACCTGGTTTTGTCTCCTCCACTTACATCACCAGACTAGTCACGAGCATTATAAAACACCTGACCACAAGTTTTCTGTTGAATACATCAATGAAGGGATCCCAATTGCTTGCAAAGATTGCGAATCATTTGTTTTCCAGAGAAAACGCTCATTGCTCATTTTTCACCGAACACAAGTGTTTTGGGACAAGATCATCTTTCACATCCTTGTTTCTGGGGAAACCCTCACTGGATATAAATAGCTACAGCACTCAAATGACTTCCAGTAGCCTTAGTGAAGATATTACACTAAACTGGTTATGCAAGTTTTGTGGAGGTGATTTTGAGCTGCCTGCTGCTGTGCCTGCTAGAGATGCTTCTTATCCATTGCTAGCTACAAGCATGTTTGAGATTGTGAAAGAATTATTATTTTTCAAGGCCAACAGAAGTAATTTTGATCACTGACTCTAGATTCTTGAATTCGTATCTTTTTAAGCCCAGGGTCCAGGTAGGCTAGCCTGTTGACAGCAGGACACTGAGGTTGAGAGTGTGTGGAGAAATGATTGCCTAACATCAGCTAACCTCAGCTAGATCAGCTCAGAGTCTCCAGTACATTTGAAGTTTAAGTCTTGAACTTGACCTTCATAATCAAGTGAGAAGGTGCTTTAAAAGTGCTCTGCCACCGTGTTTCCTCCAACATACAACACAACTCTGTATACTTCACATTGGGCAGCCTCTTATGTTTTGGGTGGGTCTTTTTTTGCTTTGTCCCAGAACGACGTATGAGTGGAGGCAGCAAGAGACCTATTTTGGTCCACAATGAAGATGCAAGAGCTACAACCTCTTCTTGAGGCAACACTTAGGAACTCAAGCAGGATTATAGGCAGAGGTAAAGAGAAAGAGTCTATGTTTGCAGAGTATCACCTGGGCTATGTTTCTGTTTGAAGTGTACAAGCGCTCAGAGTAGACTATGAGTGTCCAAAGCACCCCTTCTTGGAAGAGCCACTCTCAGTAAGGGGAACCAGGCAGCAACTATCACCGATGACAGCATGCTTGAAATGAGCATGATCCTTGGCTGTTCTGCACAGCTCATAAAAGAAACTTTCAAGGACTTGTTGACCATTACTTAGTCCTACCAAATCAGATCAGGTCACACATAACTCTTACTATAATGGCCTTGTCAATATTGTTCTTGTATAGCATTGGCACAAGGAGAGGAAAGCTTTGAATGGGAATCAAGTAAATCCACAATACTCTTGATGGTCTGCCCTAGAGCCGGAGGGAGGAAACACCCCAGGTTCCATTTGAAAGTCAATGGGAACTTGAGTCTTAGCTCATCGACAGATGAGATGGTCGCTAGTGGAATTTAGTATCATAACCAGAGAAACTACTATGCTGTGAGCCCATTATTCTGGACAATCAGTGTCTCCAGACAAACTTGAATGAAATACATTTAATAAATAACAGAAAGCAGAATAGGAGCTGCACTAAAGCCAGATATATAGAGCTCCATTTTCTATCAACTTGAGTATTGTGCAGCTATTTAGGTCAATAAAAAGAAAATGCAAAACACGTGCTTTTTGCTAATGTTTCTGAATCGAAAGAAAACCTTCTACATCTATTTCAGGTGTCTTTGTGAAACACACTGCAAGATATGAGACTTAAACTCGGAATTTTGTTAATTCTATTCAGTATTTCATGTGGTCTAGAGGGACTTCAGAGGCGGGTTGATTTTTTAAGAATATCCATATTCTTGAGCAGCATTGAGCTAGGAAATGATCTTTCTCTTTTGTAGGGATGAATGTCTCAAAGTGGTCAAAAAGGAAGATGCTGTCCCTGATTGTAGGGGAAGCTCTCCTCTTCTCTCCTCATTTCTCCAGAAAAAAAAGACTTGAAAATTGCACTTGGAAGACATTCAATCAAGCAGACGGTCAGCTGTGCTCACATACCATTTGGATCAGGTTTTAAGAACCATGCCAGAATGCACCTTATGCAAAATGAGTGAAAACAATAACAGCAGAGCAGAGGAATAGCACAGCAAACCATACAGACACGTAAGGCACAACCAGCCATTAGGTGAAAGGCCAACATCATTTAGCAACTCACAAGTTCATAAATGGTAGATTTACAGAAATATAATCCCGCTCTACTCCTCAGGGGATTTCACTACAGACCAGAAATAGCTAATTGAGAATAGGACCAATGTATTTTAAAAAATGAAACACACTTCATGAAAACTCCTTTGAATCCTTCAAAAAGCAGAAGCAATAATTAAAAAAAGATGTTTCTCTAAGAAACGGCCACAGGTTTACAGGGTGGGAATTGGCTAACTTATTGGAGTCTGTTCTGTGTGTCTGGCCACTGGTTGGCAAACACAGACCTTTACACTATAAAAACTGTTTCAGTAACACTTTGAAATACTTGCCCAATCATGCTCAGTTCACTTGGGATTCATTATAATACCATTAGATGGGATTATATCATTTGGTTTAATGTCAATTGCATTTCCATATTGTGTCCAGTGGTTTTATTATGTGGACAAATATTCCACCAAGGACTAGGCTGAGGCCATCACATTTAAATTCTTTTCCTGAGCCACGGTTGGCAGAAATTCTCATCTCAAGACATCCAGGCTGCAAAACCCTCCTTGGAAGCAAAGGGGAGACCAAACACAGTTTTACACTATTCAGAGGATCGCTCCAGTGGTGCTTAGTGTTCTAGAGTCTGCTGAACCCCCCTAAGCACTTGAGTCAAAAGCAAAATGTGTTGCTTATGTCTCCCATCATCTTGATTAGAAAGACCACAGTGAACTACAGATCTGAGATCATCTGATTCATGGTGGCCAGCCAGAGTGGCAGCTTGAGCATCAAAACAGACACTTACACCCCTCACACTGGAAGAGCAACACTGACAGACATCTAAACTACCTGGAAAGCTGGTAATTAGCTAAGTCCTCAGACTCAAATGTCAGATCACATCTGCTTTCAGAACCAAAACATTAAATACTTTTAACAGTAATAAGGCTCTAGAGAAATGAAATCATGATCTGTGGCAACAAGAAGGATGTCAGGCTTCTTGTCGCACAAGAGTAAAATCTTTTTGTACTATGGTCCTCATAACTGTTTCAGGACAATAAGTAAATAATCCCTTTCCTTATAAGGGGAGCAAGCAAACCTCAGATATATTGGATTGCATAATGCGTTTTCAACACGAGTTTTGTTGCTGTCACCTCTAATAGGCATTAAATATATGTGGCCTAGGTAACAGGAATGTAGGTTTCTCCATATGGGAAAAGGTGGTGCTTCTTAATAAATGTACAGTCAGACTAGAAAAGAAGATGGATTCTGCTGTCTAATGCTGCCTGGAAGTAGTTTAAAGAAAGCACATGGCAAAGCACAGAAAATATCTAAAGAAATTAAAAAAAGAGCATGATAAAAGTATCAGGGCCTGATATTAATAATAATATAAAAATAACGTGTAATGGTACTATACAGACAAAGAATCAGCTCTAAATTATGTGTGGTGAAAAACCTGTTTTATTTTTCCTACAAAAGACTGCATGTTGATGGAGCATTTTTTCCTAACCATAAAATAATATTCATCATTAGAAGTTAGGTGTTACAAAAAAAAAAAAGTTCTGGTCCAGAGTTGGCTCGCTTGTAAAAATGATGATGATGGTCTCATTTTGATGTGTGTGCCTGTGTGTCTTTTGGGAACCCTCTCTTATAGTCCTCACCTGGGTGCAGCGTGCGAGCATGGAACCCAAGGTTCCTGATGCCTCCCACCCCAGGGTGAGAGTGGAAAGAGGCAATCGAAACTTTCCCTCTTTACCCCTGAGCAAAAGCAGAACGGGACAGGAGTGTGATTACGTCTTTTCACAGATCTTGGGGAAATGTGACATCTTCAAGGCCACTTCTCCTTTGTCAGATTTGACCAAAACCAACTACCAGCTCAAAAGCAGAAAGAATAAAACATAATAGATGGCCACAAGCACTCGATCTCTTGAAAGACTTATTTCCAGAAGACATAAACTGATTTTCCACAAGACACAGACCAGGGGAGGGAAAGGCGTTTGGAACCTTTATACCTCCACTGGAGATGCAATGAGCTTTTCGGATAGTCGCCTGCTTGTGTTGTGCCTAGTGTTAACCAGACAGCCCAAGGAAGCTGTGAAGAGGGTTTCTCTCAGCTGGAGCCTGGCCTGCAGTACTGTTCATGGTGGAGAGTCTCCATGTGCCTGTAGGGAAGCTTAAGTCTCTTTCTAGGCACCAACCAACATTTGGCCTGGGGAGAGCAAATGAGTCACATCTGCAGAACTCCTTGGCAAACAAAAGCCCTGTAAAAGTCTGCTTTCTTTGAGTTAGGATTTTCTCACAGGGAAGATATATTTTCATGGGAATTTACAATTTTTTGCCCTTGAGAGAAACTTCACCATTTCCCTTAATCAAAAGCGGTGTCATTTTTACCACTAAACATCTCACTTCTTCCCATCTGGCCAAAACCACCCCAGTGAGACATGGGCTTGGAAGAACTTGCAAGCCTTGGAGGGCCATATCCAGTGGACCAGGCTGACTCAGTTCCTTTATGGCTCTAGGCACTGGGCTTGTCTCTAAACGCAGATCCCTGTGTGGATGCAACCCCGGCATGTGCAGTTCCTGGCAGATGCAGGGAAGAAGCCAAGACACAGAGCAGATTTAAACCGCACTCTGTCCTGGAATAGTTAAGTGCAGACTTCAGCGGTGCTTGAGCAGTGGTGAGGACAGGTCTGGTTTTGGCAGGTGCAGCCATATGCTGTCCTGTGACCTAACTACTGGAAGTGATGGATTTGCTGGGGAAAGACCTCGTCTGACCACGTGGGCAACGTGGAAGAGCCACGCATGCTGCCCATGCAGCATTTCCCAGCAGTGCTGGGCAGCTGTGAACCAAGTTAGCACTGGATGCACTGGGATGGTCCATTTTAGTTTGGACTTTGGTTCTCCTCAAGGCAAATCTCCTAATCTCAAGCACACATGCCCATGATGACACAGGCTGTGTAACCTCATACAGCCTCGTGGATAACCACACAGGGAAGAAATTCCTGGGTCTATTTAAGACATGTTTTACCTGTAGATCTGGTGAGCATGAGAAGCTACAGAGAGCTCTGAAGAAGAGCTAGCTCAAATTTGTCATTACATGTATTTGTTTCATTATTAAAATGGAAGGAAACCTTAAGGAAAAATGTCAGATTTTTAATTACTTCCAAAGAAATTAAAGCCTGGTAATTGAAAGTGTTCAGTTTTCACTAGCCAACAAGGGAAACATTTCTTTAACTGCTGAAAAGTGGGAAGTCTGCAGTCAGTCATGAAGATATCTACTGCAATGTGCAACTGGATAGCTTCATCAGTCGCTTAAAACTAGAAAAAAAATCAACGGATTTTTCTTATTGCAATAAAAAATATTTCTAGTTTGTGCATAGTCAACAGCTTTGCAGTGGGGCAATATTTTCTTGACTTCTTCTGTGTCCTGCAATACAACAGTAAACCACAGGTTTTTTTTATTTTCCTCTGTGGTGTTTTGCTTATTATGCTTCCCATTAGGATTTTTCCCATTATATAATGCTTCCCATTAGGATTTCAGCTACAGTTCCTGATTCTGAACTCATGTAGGATGGACCTGGGAATTAGAGGGACTTTTTAATTCCAAAGTAGGTTACCAACAAGCATGAGAAGTTTACATAAGGCACCTTTATGTGTGGGATAAGGCACAGGTCCCTCACAGGAGGTTTTCTATGTGATGCTGTCTTGTAACACCCAGGCTTGCAACCCGGCTATCAGCATCTTCTGCTCGGCCACAGAGCAGAGGTGGTGGCTGAGGGCAATAAATGCAGGGCAAGCAGTGCTTGCTCTGATAACCTGAGAGAATGAGGTAGTCCTTCAAAGGCAAAAATTGTCAAATGGGGAGACTGACCCCACGAGCCTACCAGTCTGAAGTGATAGGAAAGAAGACAAGAAAATAAGACCGGATAACTTAGAGTCTATTGAATTCATACAGAGCCTCATGTTTTCTAGCCCCATTCAAATTCTTCGGGAAGGTATGTACGTTCCTCTTCTTTGATTAGAAAATATCCAGGACGTGGCTGATGGTTTCTGTTTCAGAGAACATCTGAGATGCAGAGCCATAAATTCCAGTAGGTTGTGTGAGAGATGTGTAATCTTTTTTGCTTGTTTATTTATGTGTTTTTTTCCCCCCGAGGATAAAAACCAGTAATAATTAACGCTGACGTCTAACATGTTCCTTCCGAAGAACAAGCCTAGCCTTCTGCCACTGCGTTCCCTTTCTCATGTTGTTTCTGAGAAGAAGAGCTGAATGAAAACAGAAAGCTGCGTTTTCCAGAAGCACATTCAGCATGGCTGTGCACATTTCTGCTTGGTTTAAAAATATCTCTATGCTTCGAGACATGCTCAGCCTCTGCCTTTTTGAAAGAAGATCTCCAGCTTAGTGTTGGCCCATGTTAAGGTGAGTTGGATGGCAATGCACACTAGTGACATGTGAAAGATCCGAGCTGAAAAGGAGGAGGAAGATACGCTGTCATGGACGGAGAGATATCTGCACGCTGGTGCTGACAGGGTGGAATTTAAAAGCGAAAGAATGGGTGAGCACAGAGCCGGTGGCATATTTAATGTCGGGACGATGTGTTTTAGTTTCTCTTTAAATAGTTTCTTCAGGAGACAGAACTTCCACAACATGGAGCTAAGGGCCAAGAAATGTCAGAGTTTAATTTGGTCTCTGATACTCAATCAGTGCATGGCCTCAGGCAAGTGACTTATCTTCCCTCTATCTAAACGTCTACACCAGTGAAACAGAGGCGAAAGTACTTTCCACAAGAGTGTCAGTGAGTTTAGCATAACTCATTAATGTCTGCTTGGAGCTTTTAAATCCTGCAGCAGAATACCCTCTGCAAGCACCAGTGGTTAATGCACTGTAGGGGTGACGGGCAGGAGAAACCAAGGCCCAGCACCCCCGTTTTGTGCCCTGTGACTGACAGCTTGCAATACAGCGGTAGGCAGACGGCTGGTGGGTAAGTGCCATGCCAAATACTGGTCCCCATCAGTGTGATTAGAGGATGCTCCCGCTGGGTAAGACACTGACTGGGAGAGTGCCAACAATGTCTCACTGAGAAACAAACAACCAATGTATCAGCCTTGATCACTGCATTCAGCTAATGAAAATGTATGTAATTGATATTTTATAACTATATGGAGAAAGGATTTTTTTTTAGGGCTTTAATGGTATCGATTGACGGAAGAAAGCCAGATAGATGTCTCTAAGCTGCAGGCTATAGGCCTAAAGTGCCTTTGAGTCAGGAAATGTATACTTGTTTAAAATTCACTTCAAATTTTCACATCCTTTGCAGCTTTTAATGGCATTTTTGGACCCTGATAATTAATCATGTAGCCCCTTGAGTCAACTGATTGTGTCATTTCTGATCAATTATTGTTGTCAATCCCCTTCCCCTATATTCTGCATACTGACTGGTACCAGGGTCTGAAAAAGAATAATTGCCATGAGGACAGGAATATGCTTCAGGATGCTCTCCTTATAGGTGGTCTCTCATACAGAACTTTGGCGCTTGTTCTTTTGTGAGGTTCATCAACGTTCATTTCATGGGAAGCTCCTCAGAGAGGCCCAGTGGAGGCAATACTGCTGCTTTAAAATACATACAGCTATTGTGGCTT
This sequence comes from Actenoides lindsayi, assembly GCA_025331215.1. Taxonomy (NCBI): domain Eukaryota; kingdom Metazoa; phylum Chordata; class Aves; order Coraciiformes; family Alcedinidae; genus Actenoides; species Actenoides lindsayi. The sequence continues at coordinate 141,054 of WTSP01009248.1, forward strand.
AGTATTTTCATGAGCCCTTCAAGGCAAAGATTATATTTTGCTTTGTGCTTGTCCAGCCCCTAGAAAAAAGAGTCAGGTCTTGATCAGTACTTAGGCTCCTCATAGTGCCAAAATATATTGAGTCATTTGGGTTCTGTTCATCTCCAACTGTGATTACTTGGGCTGCTTTTTCAGCCATGGCATCACGCTGGGCAAAGTAACATGTATAAATAAGAGCTGATTTTTCTCTATACAGCAGGAAGATTATACAGCCAGAAGCAGGCTCACACTGCAGAGAAAAAAACCCCAAGAATCTGGGCTCCTCATGCAGGCAACTCTAACATGAACCCACATCGAGATGAGAATGAGTGAAAAGGGGGCAAGTATAATGAGCTTACTGAAGCCAAGGCATGGGTTGAAGAGAGAAGGTTACTTTAGACAAAGGGTTTCTATTGACTTTAATGGGATTTGGATAGCCCAACAGTTCTGGCTTATGTTTAAGCACCCAAATTGGATTTGGTCATTGCAAATAAGATTCACTTTCTGTTGTGAGATGGGAAAGTGCACCCAGCAGTAGACACTGGAGGTCCAGTTTGCAGCCTGTGCAGAGCATGAGGTTTTGTGTTCATGTTTTGGTTGCGTTTGTGTCTTTTGAGGATTTTATTTGTTGCTTCATTGCTTTATCTTGAGATATTTTAAAAGTGGTCTTGACATCCTTCCCTTTTTCTCTTTTTCACTCTCACTCATTGGAGCAAAACATGAAAGATTCACATGCAAAGCGTTAAAGCAAAAGAAGAAAATAAGAAAAGACAACAAGTAAAAGGAAGAGAAGTTGACATTTCCTGATCTACCTCTAATCACCCACGCACACAGAAGTATCTTGCACATACACATTGAAGGGACTTAACTATGAATGCAGTGTTAGATTTCATTTTCAATTCTTACCAAATGAAATGGTAACATTGAGAGAAAAAAGGAATGGGCTGGACGTGAGAGGAAAGTGCAGAGTCATTCTTTCTCTTCTTGTGGTTAATGTGTCATACCTCGGTTGTAGCCATGGTTGGGACACTTTGCTGCAGAAAGAAGATGAAGAAAATCTGATTTGTTCGAGTATGGTTGGTAATATTGTACTGTCACTGCATGCAAGACCATCATGTAGACACCAGAGTCTTTAGGGTTGCCCCTAAAAACATAACCATTAAAGTGTTGCAGTTGTCTCCTCTCCCACCACTTCTGTTCCCAGTTCCTCTGACTTTTATTCTACTTACTTCATTTGTAAAAGCTGGCTTAGACAATGCAACATTACAAAACAGCATTTCTGGAGATTGAAAGTTGTGGTAATTAATCATCTTTGGGTGAAATTCTAGCCCAATGAAGTCAGTAGGAAAACTCCTGCAGCTTCAAGGTTTCAGCTCACGGCATCTTAGTGCCGTGAATTATTTGTACTCTGGATGTTTTTTGAAGCTTTGACTACATTAAGGAAAATATTGGGTTTGTGTGTTTGGTCATTAGGAAGGAATAAACAATGACTACAAGGTAAAAAAGTTATGCAGAGTTGTACGGTTTGGTATTTCTTTTGTCCCTGCAGATCTCAAGACCAAATCAGTTTTTAAAAGTTTTTTGTGACTGCCCTGCAAACAGTTGGGGATCCAGGAATTGAGCCGTGCTCCTTCTGGCTAGCAGTAGTCACAATTTAGCTCATGAGTGTGCTAATGATGCAGAAGGCACAAATCAGAGTTCTCCTAAGTTTATTGGTTTTGCAGGACTAGCCATTAACAAGCTTTCCTGTGTTTATGGAGTTTTAGTTGGAGCTCACTGAAGTCAGTCAAAAGCTTCCCTGTTGATGTCAATGAGCTTTTGGCTCAGATCCACAAAAATTTGATTCTCCTATTTGAACTGGTATGACTCCATTATGCAATATTTAAGTGTTTGTAACACTAGATCAGAATACACAATAGATAAACTGCAAACATGTTTATTCAATGCATGTAACAGAAGAGGATTAATCATCTTCTCCCCAAATATAATTTACTAAAGCAAAACCTAACGGATTCCTTAAACCCCCAGGGCCTGGAGTAACAGGCTGCTTCCAGTAATCCCTTTCTGGCCTTAGAAATCTGACAACCTCACGTATTATTTAAAAGCACTTAATTTCCACCCCCCCCCCCCCCCCCCCCATATTCTTCCTGAGTTTGTTGCACTGCCAGATACAGACAGAAAGCAAATAATTTTGGGGGAAGCTGCAGATGTCTTATTTAGACTCTGAAAAATCTTGGTCATTCTGTTCAGCAACAGCAACTTCCTCTGCAATGGGGTTTGGGGTTTTTTTTGGCTGAAGTAGTCAAGATGGGACCACAGGCGATGAGAGTACCGACAACCAGCAGCAGCGTTGCTCAATACTATTGTGACCAGCGTAACTGCGGAGTTAAGACTTGCAGCACCTCTGCAGTTCTCACAATGGTTGAGAAGGGGTTTGCCAGTCTTTAGCAGACAGGAAGAGGAAAGCAACTGGGAGGTCTTGTGTGATCTGCCTACATCACACGGTAGCAAAAGTCATAAAAACATCCAGTTAATGGATATTTTTTTCTCTTTTCACAAACACCTACAGATTTTCTAATGTGAAATTTTCCCTCTCATATCAGTGATAATGTTGATTTTCCAGAGTTCAAGGGGAAACTCCAACTTGCCTCTGGGCATGTAATAAATCATCCAATATCACTCTTAAGAATTGATCACCCCGGAGAGCCCATGATTTCATCACAGCCTTGGAGAAAGAAACAGTTGATACAATGCAAAAGCACTCCTCGAATGCATTGTATAACTTCTTATATTCATTAAGATGCTTCAGATACAGAACAACGCTCTTTGTTCAGTATTTATCTTTTCATCTGCCCTGACCTGGGAACTGTGAGCACTTTCAGAAGTTAATTGAAAGCTTGGTTTGTTTCATTTTAGCTTTCAGGTCTGAAACTTTGCTTTCAGTAATGGTACTGAGAACACTTTTGTCCTGTCTGCAATTGCTCAGAAACCTTTTCCAGCAACAACTGGGAATTTGCTATTGATCACCATTGTCTTATTCCAGGAATTCTCCACTGAGATTGTTTTTCTTATTGAATGACAACAGGAACTCCCACCCCAGGCAGGGGATTATCTCTCTCACGTTTCCCTTGCCAGAAGGGTCCCTCAATCACAACATGCTCAACACAGAATTCCCATATTGTCTGAGATAAGATGGATTTTTTATTTTAATTTAATTTTTTATTCTATCCTTCCTCACCCAATTCTGCTTCTTGCCAAGACGGGATGCGGTCTGAGCAAGGATTTCAGAGACCTGCACTCAGGCTCTGAGCTGCACGAGTTTCTTATATAACTTCTGGGAAATATTTGTGCCTGAACTGACACCTTTGCAAACTTGCAAAAGTAAAGATATTCTTTTGTTATTAACATGGTCCATACTTTTTTTTTTCAGCAGGGTTTGTTTCTAATAAGATTTACATATAGTACTTTGGATGGTAGTGTCCATATGTGCTGTCAGAAGAAAATATTTAGGAGCTGATTAATTAAAATAAATAAATAAT
>WTSP01009251.1:16076-47856 GCA_025331215.1 Actenoides lindsayi
TCTCTTTTTCTCTTTTTCTCTTTTTCTCTTTTTCTCTTTTTCTCTTTTTCTCTTTTTCTCTTTTTCTCTTTTTCTTTTTTTTCTCTCTTTCTCTTTTTTCTCTTTTTTTTCTCTTTCTCTTTTTTTTCTCTTTTTTTTCTCTTTTTCTCTTTTTTTTCTCTTTTTCTCTTTCCTTCCTTCCTCCTTCTTTTTCTGTGTGTATGTGTCCCACTCACAGTAATACTGCATGTGAATGCTTTCCTGCTATTTTTCTATGAGTCAGTGACTAAGGGATTCTTAAAAATAAACCTGGCTTCTTTAAAGCACTGCTAGTATTGATCTTTTTTGTTTATTTGTATGAAAGCATCTGGAGGAGCTTGTAGTATGATAAGTTTAATCCATAGGAATAGGACAGTTATATATATACACATATATATTTTTTTTATTATTATTCCCCCCCCTTTCAAACTTTCTTGATTGTTTCATGTAAATTAAACCCGAATTCATTAGTAGACATTCAATTCCTTGTCAGAGACACTTGGCATGCAACCTATTTTTGTACTAGAAAATAAGGTGTCTAGTAAGGGGGCGATTTGTTTTACAACTGCTTTGCTGTACTTAATAGCCTGATATAAAATTCTGGTATACCAAGGGTCAGGAATGTTGTATACAAGATCCCTTCTTCTGCAGACCCAGATAATTATTTTTTTTAGCTCTTGCTTAAAGCATACTTCCAAATGTAATCATATAAGGAGATAATTTGTTAACTTTTGGAGGAGAACAACACTGTATCCTCTAACAGCAGCTAAAACCTTTCTTGGAATTCATGGAGATGGCAAACATTATTTCTGAGAACAGTAATTTCCACTGTTGGGAGTAACTGTGATACTGGTGCTGAAAGCTGTGGTTAAGTGTACGGCACTGCTTGTAGAGAATATATAAGCCTAGATACTGCTCTGACTAGCTCTTCTGGTTTACTGATAGCTGTTTCTTGTAGGTACTGCTAAAGCTGTGTCATAAGGGGACTGTTTTACTTGAATTTTGGTTCCACAATCAGGGAATATATTGCATAGTCAATAGAAGGAAAAGCTCCATAGAAGGAGCTTTTAATAATTGCTGTTTGTATGAGTAGCAAAAAAATAAGTCGAAAATGCTTTGAAGTATATAGGGAGCATGTGAGTTTTAGATCCAGCTGGTAAGTTCCCAGATTCATTTGAAGCTTCCCCTTTTACTGAATGGGATGACTAATTTTTTTTTCCCCCACCAGAGTTAAAATATTTTGGATTCAGCAGCTGTTCTTCCTGTATAATATAACCTTCTCTTTTCTAGGACTAAAGATAGTTATCTTCACTGGAGGAAGACAAAATAGTTGATGATGTTCATATTGCCATTTCTTTCCATGGCATAAAGCAGAAATATGACAGATTTTTATTTTTTTATTCTAGCAGTACATCCTGTTTGAAGAAACACTAATTTGTCCTGATCAGGATGAAAGAGAAAAAAACAAACAAACAAAAAAACCGAACCGTTCTTCATTATGATAAATGTCAGACTTTCTGAGTTTCCTCTATTACTTTCTACTGACTGTTCTGTTAGAATAAAAAAAGGAAAAAAAATAGTGGTAACATATCACCTAATTAGTTTATATCTGCATTTAGAATAGGAGTTACAGTGCCACTTTTCAAAGTCACTTGATGATGTTGGCCTCCTGTCTGACTTTAGACCTAATCATTGCCCACTTAAAACAACCATCCATCAGTGATGGTAGTGCTGTCTTATTAATGAGGAGCAGACATGAAATAATGGTGCAGATGCTATTGATCTAGAGCTGACTTTCCAGACTGATGGCAAAACATTGCTGACTTCATATACTGCTAATACATTCTCCAGAATTCAGCTGTAGCTTTTTAAAGTCTGTCTCTCTCTCTTTTAGAGGTCACCCTTCATAAAGAATATTTAAATTTCATGAATATATACAAAAAAAAATAAATTATCTAGTTCATCATTTACCAGTCTTAAATAGTAGGAGGATGAAATTTGTCACCTATGCAAAGGTATTGCTATTTCTCCAAATCAGGAATGTATGTTCCCGGTACAGATGCCCTGGGGATCTTATCTCACCATGGCAGGAATTGACCACATGTTTTATTTCCTGCTTCCTTTCACTTAACGCTAATTAAAAAGAGGATTTTTCCTTTTATATCTTGAAAGCTTGATTTTTAATGCTGTTTGAAACTCCAGTCATACTTACTGAGCTTGACCACTTCTGTGAGAATGCCACTTAACTCCTCCTTAAGCATTTTCACAGACTGCTAGTAGAATTCTCTGGTAGAAATTAGAAGACTGCAATTGCCTCTAGTTTTCCGCAGTCCTGTTTTCAGATTTGGGTCCTGTTTCCCACCTACCATCCATCTGCTGCCACTTTTAATTGATACATCAGTACTTCAGTGGTGTCATGTTTTATTTCATTGAGAGCTCTAAAATGATGTTGATAATTTGTTTCATTTTTATCAATTTATGATTTTATTTTTTTTTTCCACTTCTATATTTCTTAGAATCCTGGAGACATTCAGCTTATAATAAACCTCAGGAGATCATCTTGTCCAGCCTCAATACTGGGACAGGGCATTAGGCTTGTCCTTTTAATAACCTCCGTCCATGGGAATCTGCCTAGGCTCTTCAAGACTGAACACTGGGGCAAATATAGCTTTTCTGCAATGGCTTTGTTTCATTCATTGTGATATTTTACACAGACATCTCTTAATTGTTCCTCCTGGCTCTTCAGCAGGCCTTGTGTTTCTCCTTTTTTTTTGTTTTTAACTTCAACAACCTATTCTTCAAGAATTACTTTTAGTCTGACTTAATAGTTTTCCATTTTTCTTGTCAAACATTACCAGTTTCTCTATTCCTTAATCAGACTTAATATACTTTTAGTTTGAATTACATTGTTTGAAGTCACACCAAAAGAAGACCGAAGTCATCTGAGCCTTTTGATTTGAGAATCTTGTGACTGAAGCTCATCTTTTTTCCTCCAATTCATCTCCAAGCATTTTACCCTTTTGTCTGTTTCTTTCTAAGTTCATTTCAGCTGGACTTCTTGATTCTCTTTCCAAACATGAATGTTACCAAAGTGAGCCTAGTGTTTAAAACAGCATGTTGAATTGGAGCACGTGGCCCCCGTTAGTAATATGTCAAGCTAAGTCAAGAACTACTTTTTCTCTTACAGACTTGTGACTTTCTGCTAGAAGCTGTCATTACAGTGCATGCCAGCATGCTTTATATCTGCTCTGATGCAGCACTGAAGAGCCTAATCAGGGACAGAGGAGGATTTAAAAATCTCCTTTGTTTTTCACAGTCACAGTCTATAATCTCCATTAGCATTTCAGTCTCTTCACCACCTTTGATAGAGCTAATGCTACTGTCTTTCTGTGCTAGCTGCATCAAAACGTACTACAGAATCCCTGTGGATTCACATTCTGGAGATAACCTTGACTCCTAAAATTTTCTTTGATGTAGACTGTTCTGCTGTTGTTGAAAGCAAACTGCCTTTCAGTCTTCTTTTTCTGTCTCTTAAGTTCCTGTATTGCAATTATAGTATCACTGATGAACCCCATCTCTGTTAAATAGGTTCCCTGTACTCCAAAAGCTTCCTAGTAGTTCTGTCCCCTTTCTCCCAATGCTACTTGCTCACTGGCACTGTGCAACTCTGCCTCTCAAGCTGGGCCCACACATAATTCTGAGGAAGGTTCAAAGAATGGTAACAGAGATGCTGATTTCCAGTCTTGCAATTAATTCGAATTTTGCTTCTTGGTTTTCCTTCTTTCCCTCTCTGCTTTGGAGTTACTGGTATCACGTATATGTACCACGAGTGGGAACTCAACTTTTAAGTACCTGAAGTCTTGCAGAGCCTCTGCTGCCCATACATCAGGCATGCAATCATCTGCCATCACCAACAACTTTTGTGCCTCGTAATAAAGACCCTCAGGCTGCTCTACTAAGGTAAAGTGAAAACAGTGGCAATTTACATTAATTCAGTGAATTGCTGTCCGCTGGAGTTCAGCATGAATATCCACAGCAGGGGGACAGAGAAGCCATGGTGATAGCCTGCTACAGCTGCCATAACTAAGCCTATTGTGAAACCAGGAGTTCGAGCCCTGGTTCTGGTCTCAGAAACATGAATTTTAGAACTCTGATCTGTACAAAACCACATTCATCACTTTTAGTGCTTTCCCTTTAGCATAACTGAAAGGAGTTTGTTTGGGAGGCTGTTTTGAAAGAAAAAAAAAAAATAATTCTTTTGTCCCATGGGAAACATACTTAACATGTTTTTACATTCATGCATTGACTTTAGAAGTAACTAAACCAAAAAGCTTTATTGCTCATTACATCAATTTTATCAAAAAGCTCTGCTCACCTCCGGACTACTATGGTCTGATGACAAAGCTGGTAAACTGTTAGAAGGGAGACTAGATTATAATGAGAGCTAAGAATCTGATTCTGATTGTACCAGTTGATGTGTTTGACATGAGTGCATGTGCTGTAGTATTAAGCATAATTCAAGCAGCTGAGAGAGAGCTGGTTTGTTTGTTCTGAGTATGTGGTTCTCAACCAGTTCCTGTAGTTTCAATTGATTGTGGTTCTAAAGAACAGTAGGAGAGGGCATGTCTAGCAGAAATACTAGTGTGGGTGCTTTCCTTTTGAGTATCAGCTTTAGATGGACCCAAAAGAAGAATTATTTGCATGTGGGTTCATACACTATCTAGAAGAAATTATATGCTATAAACAGTCTGTCCAGAGTCACCATGAATCTGCAAAGTTCAGTTTCCAGGACATTTATCTCTTTCATTTACTTCAGTATTCAGTTCTGTCATTTTTGCAGCACCAAATGCAATTGCAATAACATTGAGGAATAAAAGAGAATAAAAACATATTGCCCGAAGACTTGGTGAGATTGCCCTGTTCTGCAAATTTAATAGTAATTGGACAACATATGGTTAAGTACAGGGTTCTGTGGAACCATTTGGAAGGAATGTTGATACTGTTGAAAATATACTGTCCATGTCTAAAGAATAATCCATATGTATAAGTCAAATTCTTGGCTGTAAAATTATTTCTACAAATGAAGGCAACATAAAAATATCTCAATTGGTGCTGACAGTGGGAATAGATCAGTATTAATTTACCCTCCTTTAATTCCGGGCTATATAAAACATTTGGGAAAGTATATTCTCTCTGTGGATGTATTATAAAAGTTCAGTTAGGTGATAAGTAATAAATGTTATTGAATCATCATACTGGTTTTTTTTTTCCCCAAAAAGTACTGGTTGAAAAATAGTATGCATCTGCATTTTATTCTAGATATGGAGTAACTCTTAATTTCTTCATCTGAATCTTTCACAATGTACAACTAGTTTATATAAGATTCCATTTTGTGCTTTGTCTCTATAGACTGAGTCTGATACAGACGTTATTTTCATTAAGTTGTGAGTTAAGTAGGTGATAATTTCCTCTCCTCATCAGCTTGAAAGAACATGGAAGCATAAACTATCCAGTAGAAGATTCCCATGGTTTTCATTCAGTTGGCAACTACTAAGGCATTCCATCAATTTCCACATCTGACTTCAGCAAAGTATTCTTCTACTCTTGTATCTTTATGCAAAAGATGAAATTACTTCTATTAAAGAATACATAAGCATTAATTAATTCTAAGTAGTTTAAATACAAATCAAGTTAATAGAAATTTATGGTGAAATTGAGAAAGCTCCTTATGCAGTTTGCTGTTTGAAGGATCAAATTAGAGATTCATTACAAAAAGCCACTTTGTGCCACATACAAGTCCTGCTGCTTCAAACTAACTGAAAATCATTGAGAAAATTGAATGCCTGAAATCAGAAACAGACATCATTGCTGGTTTTGCATGCCCTTTGTGCTTCCAGCAATAGGTACAGGTAATGACATCTTTGCTGCAGGAGAAACACATACTGTTTTAGTCTCCTTTGGATTTAGCAATAAATCTCTCTCAGCAGGTCAAACCTGAAACAGATATAAACAAGGTTCACTGGCTTTAAGATAGCATGAACTCCTGGGATCAATTTATGGGGAGTGCTAATTAGCCTGTGTAATTTTTGGCAGGACCTATTGTTTGTGATTTTTCAAACAAAAGAAATCTGAAAGATTTGAAAGGAAAGATGAGGAGGGAGCTTTTTCCCAGGTCTTCAGGAAATTGCAGGAATCCAACTCCTATTTGTTTGCCATTTGTTTGTAAAAAATACAACAGTTGAATAATGTTGATAAATGTTGTGGTTGATAAATGAATGCAGTTCCTGTCTCTCCATCTCTCCCGCGCCAAAAGCTTGCCTCTGCCACACACAGACTGTATTTGCATGTGCAAACGATTGAGAAGGAATTTGGAAAAGATGATCACATGAAAAATCCTGTGCCGCTTCCAGCACAATGGATGCCAAGTGGAATTGGGATTTTTGGCAGGTGATTGCCCCAGAACAGATCTGTCCTGAAGCATCTGAAAGACACATCTTTGTTTTCCTCAATTCAATTAATATTAGGGCTCATTTTGCACAGGGCTAAGTGCACAGAAACGGGTAAACTGCAAAGTTTTCTTGAGCCAAAGACTGAGAAGATGATGAGTAAAATCACTTCCATGAAGATAAGTGGAAAAGTGGAGTAGTATGTAGTGCCAGTGCTTCATAGAAATCTTACTTGCTTTCCTGGAGGAAAAAGTTTAGTATGTATTTAAACAGCAGGTTCAGTTCCTTTAGCTCACTGTTTACATGGCAAGTCTTCCATCAACAAGTATTATACTTTTGTATTCCCACAGGTGTTAACTGGTCAGCTATTTTACGTTGTAATTTTCTAGTAAAGTGTAAGATGTAAGAGAGGTCAGGAGGTGGTAAGATATTCTGAAAAACCTGGGTTTTATTTGATGTGTTCGGCTCTGATATTCTTCACTCAGTGCCTTTGATTACTTACATTAACCCACCTGAGCTTGATAATGCCTTCAAATAGTAATTAAGACAGCACAGTATGAGAGGACTCTCATCATTCAGCTACAGGAAGACTAAGAAGCTTATTTTAACATCCAAAAAAAATGGCCTTATGTATACTGACAAAACTAAAGCAAACAAGGAAGATCATTCCAGCACCAATGTTACTGGAGTAGAGTCAACCTTCAATTAACAGAAAGCAATCTTCCTTCTGGCTTCAAGGACCAGTTTTGGTGTTTCTTATGGTTCAGATGCATTGAATTACCGAATTACTGTAACTAGTTAATCTGAAGAACTAGATGTGTCTGGTTTGTTTCTTTTCTTCAGCCTTTAGGCAGTCATCTGCTTTTGCAGGCTAAGCAAAATAACCACACTAGTTGTTTTTGGAAGCTGGTTCAGTCCAGTTAGTGCTTTAAAGTCATGTTGTCCCTTGGGGGGCAAGTTGTCCTTAATTTTTGCAAGCATGACTGGATAATTTTACAGTCCAGTAAATCTTCAGGATCATCATTTGAAAGGGATACGCCATGAACTTCATTCTTTTCCATTCTTCTTTGAAAACTCTTGCATTTTCTTCAAACCAACAGCTGCAGAACAAAGTCAGCAGCTCACAATTCTGTTTCTTAAAGGATGCTATTTTCCCCAATTTCTTCTTAAAAACATTATTCATAGTATACAGACAATTTCAATCTTTTCCCTTTTATCATGCAAAACCAGTGACAAACTCAAACCTTCTCATCAGCATTTGTTGCTTGTAGGGTATCTTACAGCCTGTGCTTAGTCTTTTCTCTCTGGAGTTGCTTTTATTTCCATTTATATTCTAGAGGGAAGAACAAATAATCTTTCTGATTCCAGGCAAGATCAATAGCTGCTGAGATGCTCTGGGCAAACATTGCCACACTGCTGCAGAAGATTGTGGGGATGGAACTCAGCATGTCTGGGCAGACTTACTCCAGTGTTAAATGTCAGCAGCCTTTCTGATTTGCTTAAAGGTTGTGTGTTAAGTTAATATGGTTATTAACTAACCCAAGGCCAAAAGTAAAGACTTACTGAAATAGCAAGAACAACTCCTTGTTCAACCAATTTTTTTCTTGACTATGATAGTAGTGAGTGTAGCTGGTGCTAAAATACCCCTTTTTTAAATCATACTTTTAAGATTTTTTTTATATCTAGTTCTGACTTGAAATTACAGTTAAGGTACTGTAATGTTTTAAATTACGTTCTATCAAATATAAAAATAATCTAGTGAAACCTGCAAAGTATTCTCTCCAGGAGTGGCTATGTGTTCAGTCAGAGAGTAAAATAAAACACTAAAGCCAAGTCATGAATTTTGATAAAAAATGGAGAGAATTTACATGACTGTCATGTCTTTTTTTCTTTTCCCCTTGCTTCAAGCGGAGGGATGAAAAGCAATGTAGATACCTATATATGCTAATATGCAGACTTGAAATCTTTATGAATACTTCTAACCCTTATTTCCTCCTAATATACATGGCATTCAAAAATAATGTTAATCTTTGGAGAGAACGTCTTATGGCTGTTTAATTATAGGAATGGTTTCAAGGTTTACCTGTAAAAAAACTTTTAAAAACAGGGAATTCAGAGAAGCAGTTGAATTGCTCATAAATTTATGACTTGATGGCAGCACCGCTCTTCAGTCAGAGCACTTGTTTCTGACTTAAGAATTTGAAATGTATATTTGCCTCCTTATATTTTTGTCACTTTAGTTTTATGGCTTGTCCAGTAAGAAAAGTAGTTTTACAGTAAACAGAAAGGAATTGAATTTGTCTGCCTGATGATTTAACTTATAATATAAAAGCAGCTTCTTAAATCACAGTTCTTCTCTCTTGAAGCCTCCTGTTTGGCTTATGTAAAAAGAACTACAAGAGAGTTCACATTTCTTATATTTACTTTAAGGAAAATACACAAGCACTTGATTTAGGCTCATTTTGGATGTGCCCATTATTCATCAGACAATTCAGTGACTATTGTCTTTCAGAGAAATCTCAACAGTAAGAAAGCAAGCACTGCCTTAAACCATCAACTTCTTTTCCTGCTATACAAAAGAAGTTTTTTCTTATTACATGACTGTATCAAAAGCCAGGTAGATTGTGTCACACGTCTTGTGGAGGAAGGAACCTGCAGAGTATGCTAAATTTTAACATGTTCGTCTCCGCTGAAAAATAACTTCCTGGGAATGCATCATCGGTGTAACTGCTGGTGTTACAAAACTCACTTGTCATGCAGTCGATCTAAGTTGTTCACACAGTTGCAAATCCAACCTAAATTTACCCAAATGGCACCTTTTTGATCCCATTGTTTTTAATGGAATTCACCAAATCAAATGAAAGAAGTAGTTTTCACAATGTTGGCGGTTATGACAGTTATCAGCATTTACTTGTAACTTGAGAAACCACTGAAATGTTAGGACTGGAACAGATAGAACTCTTGAGTACTTTTCCATATATGCACAAGTGAAGCAGAAGTAGTCTGTAGCTGCTGGTGGTATAGGAAGACCAAGGAGAGAGTTTTATGATCAAATTGCTTTCTCCTAATTAATCCATGCTGTAAATCTGACAGAGTGACATTTGGCAGTGTCTTTGTACTTGTGATCACTTTACTTTTAAAGATATTTATGATGTTTCCAGTGTCTGAGATCACAAAATTTGGAAATTCCCATGTCAGCTTCAGTCCTGGTATATGGATTAAAAGAAGTGCTTTACTGTTTAAACATGGGGCAGCCTTAATATGCAAACTAATTTTCAGTGAATACTCATTGTCTTTGATATATATTTAAAGAGTAGAAGAAACACTTTAAAAGAGTAGTTTTAAATTTATTCTTCTTGTATCCATAAACACATCAAATTAATGGTCACTGGAATTGCCCATGTGTGAAGAGGAACAGAGAAGCTCTGGTGAAGGACATTAAACTTTAATGCAAATGAGACTCCTTAAGTTTTTTGTGTTTAATGAAGGCTGTGTAAAGCCTAGAAGTCTGTAATTCTGTGCCCAATGTCATGACTTGTTTTTAAAACTTCAGTATTCAAGCTTGTCAGATGGGATTCTCATCCTGCTTTGTTCCTTGTCCTAATCCTTTTGTCACCTGTGTTGCATGTAGTTCACTAGTTATTAGTTGTTTTTATTATTGTTACGATTGTTAATTCACTGCTTGATTCTTTCTAAAGCAAGCCACTCCTACCTTGCCAGAGGAGATTCTTGTTGATAAGTAGTTTGTTCTAGTGTCTACTGAAGCTGTAGCTTGTACAAAATTCACTTAGGACTATAGTATGAATGTGCCATGCACATGCTCTAATGATGTGCCGCAGTATATGTATAATTATATGCAACTTTCAGCAGAAAGTGAAACAAAGGAGGTTCCCTCTGAACATCAGGAAGCATGTTTTTGCTGTGAGGGTAACCAGGCACAGCACAGGTTGCCCAGAGAGATTGTGGAGTCTCCATCCTTGGAGATACTCAAAAGCCATCTGGATATGGCCCTGTGCAACTGCCTGTAGGTGGCCATGCTAGACCCAGCCTCCACCATTCTGTGATTCTTGAACGTTCATTCACAGCATCATGAAAACACAGCCCCTTAGTTATCTGTAGCACTTCATGTGAAAACAGGGAAAAAGGAAAACTTTCTTAGGGCCATAGAATTGCTGCTGCAGACCCATGACAATTGATCTGCAGCAATAGGAGAAACTCTCTTCAGAAGAAACAAATGCTGAGCTGGCTGGAGAATAGGTACCCTGATCTGAGGATGATGTCAGTATAGATTGGAACTGTTTGAGGACTGGCCTCTGAGTGATATAAATACCTGATTTATAATACTTGTGGTGGTGTCAGATTGATTATGTGGTGATTCAGGAAGATCGCCCTTTTGAGGAGAGACTTTTGACAGGGACCAGAGCAAGAACACATTAGTTTGATATGTTTTTTTTTCCACTGGCTCGGCGAGCTGACCAGGTTTGCTCAGCAGTTACCCATTTCCTAGCAGTTGGTTCAAGGATGATGACAGAATATGGGAGATCCTGAGCCTTGGACTCTTTTGTTTCCAATTGTTGTTTCAGAAAGCTCTTATTCTGATGTTGGAGTAAAATATTTGAGGAAGTTACGTTAGAAAAAAAATTGAGCAGAAGATCAATTGAAGTAGGCATACTTAGTATCCTGGTCATGGTGTTATACTTGTATATTTGATAAGCATCATTTAAAACTCTTTCCACTTATCAACTGGAACAAACTGAAAAGTATCATGTAACACCGGCTGAAACAAGCAGCTCTCCGTTTGCTGTTGAATTAACATTAAAAAGCAAATAGAATATTCTTTATGTACGCAGAGCATTTTCTTTGCCACTGAGGCCTAGATGTGTACTGTAGAATTAAAGCATCACTCTAAATCATTTAACGATACTGGAATTAAAAGATACACTCAAATTTACAAGGCTGGGAATGAATCTTCTGTTAGCACTTTATGCTACATTAAGGATGTAATTATTGATTCACCATGCAAAGTTTATTAGGCTCTTCCACCCCACCCTGTGCTTTCACACAGATGGTGTTGCAAATCACCTCTCAACGGTCACCTGCTTGAAAGGAGAGTTTCATATGCAAAGTGCTATTCCTTGTTTAGATATGATAGCTTGCAAGATGTAAAACGAGGCAGCTATTTAAATTTGTTGTTACAGCGCTTGGGCTGGGTACACAAGATTAAATAAAAAGAAAATTAGGAAGCAGATGCTTGTGGCTTAACAGAGGAATTGTGCTAAAAGATACTTTTCATTACTGGTGGCTATGAGTAATTTTACTAAGGCAGCTGTTTCCTTAATCAGGAAAAAACCAAACCTCTAGGATGACATCCAGATGTTTTCTGTATCACTTCACAATATAATGATTTTCCATTGTATATGCCATATTTTAAACTCCATTCATATTTACTTAGATCAAATACATGTTCAAATACATGCATCATCTTCCGTAACTAGAAGACCTGAATGTGCTAAATCCGTGACTTACTTTGTGCTCTTGATGTCCTTGACTGGTATGAGTCTGTGACTTGCTTCTAGGGCTCACCAGTGTCTCTCACCAGCATTCAAGCATTTGAATATTGGACTTCTGCAGGTCAGAGGGGGGTTTGTTTTGTTGGGGATGGAGGGGTCTTCGGAAGGAGTTCTTTAGTGACAGCATCTGTTCATCATTCAGTTGTACAGTTGTATGGGTGCCTCTTACGGTGCTGCCTGTTGTTCAGAGCAGGACATACCATAATGTTAATACATATACAGTGGGTTAATATCCTGTTCCAGTTTGGACATTTGGTAAAGCAGAGATTTAAAACATCCACTAGCTGTTAGATGTGGTCTCAGTCTTCCATCATGGGCTGCTGACAGTTTTAATGCCTGCTAACTTGCCATCTGCCCTTGCTAGAAACACATGCTTTATTTGCATGGAGACCTGAGTTTCCAGGCTTTCTGCCGGTGACAAGGATGCAAGGCTGGCATACCAAATCTTTGACACTGATTTACTGACACTGAGTTGTTTCATAATGTATGTATTTTGGGGTTTCAGAATCTTTTAAGATTTGAGCGCAGATTTTGTAGGCTTTGAGTCTTGTTACCTGTGGTCTGGGCCCTGGGAGCTGTCAGCCAGTGCAGAGTTGATCTGCACATATGCAGCAAATCCAACTCATTACTCACTGTGCATGCTGTGTATCACACCTCGTGAAAAAATAAGGCCCCCTGAGTTTGGGGTGAGGAATTCTCAAAGGCTTTCATACCTAACAAATTCCTTTTATTACAGGCAATTATTAAAGTTTGTTTACTTCATTCATTACCACCTTTTCTTGAGTTATCACAACAGAGATATTATTAAAGGGTCAGTCCATTAACTTTCCAGGTACTAATGGGTTATAGCTAAGCTTTTAATTGTGCAAGTATACATAAGCTTTAAAAAAATTAATGCTTTCTTGACATTAGTAGATAAACTAGAAGTTACTTTTGTGGTCTAAAAGTTCTTCCTGTTAAGCAGTTCTTGAAGTTTGTCTGTGTAAGCAATCTTAAATACACATGAATAGCACAAAAGGAAATAGCTAAATATAACTGGAACAAACTCTTCCTTTATGATTTTTTAATTCTTCAGTTATTTAGCAATGCTTTTCTTCATTCCAATTTTAAAGTACAAGTCTATAAGTTACTGTACATTAATATTATTTCAGTTTATGCCTTGCCTTCTTTCTGCCAGTTTGTACTGTTTATTACTGACCTTCCTAAAATAAGATTTTCAAACACAATGTATCTACTTAGAAATCCCTTAGTTATAAAACAACTGAAATAATTACATGTTAGCTACTGCTGATAACTTGAGGGGTTTTGTGCTTGTTGCTATGTACGTTTGGATTAAATCTGGAAATCTCTCACTAATCCAGTTACTTCCATTTGATTGAGTTCTCTATAGTCTTTTCTACTGTAGGGGACTCTTCGTGGTACTATGCGACTTCTTTGGTACAATAATCAGCTAGAAAAGAAAATTAATTTCCTTACTATTAGTGAAACAATATTAAAAAAAAAAAAAAGCTAATTGAATAAAAGAAGAAATTTAATTTGTTTAAATTTTTTTCAAAAATATCACCTAATTTTTGTAATTAGCACCTTTTAAAAGTAGAACTGCTTCTATGAACTGCATACTAGAGTGTTCTGTAAAAGGCAGTACAAATCTAAAAGCTTACCAGTGTTTGCTACTTCCTCAAGTTGTGAAAAAGGCACATACTGCTCTAGCAGTTTGTAGATGAGAGAGGGTTGTTGTTCAGATACTACAAGCAGCTTGAATCTTTCCAGTAAGGTTATTTGCATACTTCTACAGTCACAGTTTTCAAAAGCTGGAAACTTAGGTGCACATTCCTGAATTACCACGTCATCTTGGGTGCCAAGAGTTTTCGCAAGGTTTGAGTGCTCTGATGCCTTCTGCTATCACAGATGTGTCCAATATAAGCTTTGGATTCCTGTACCAAAGATCTTCTTATAAATACTACCCTGTGGCTGTTTCAGCCTGAGATTGGGGTAGGAAGTCCCCTGTTACTAGAGAATCTATATTTTCCGGGCTTTTTCCACTGAAAACACATTCCAGCCCAGCACTGTATGGCGGTCGATGCTGAGCAGGGTTGTGGGAATGACTGAAGATTGTCATTATTTTTAAATGAAACATTCTTCCTTCTTTATATAGCTGTGATATTGTTTGTATGTGAGAGGGAGAGTTTTGTGTGAAAACTAGCACTGCTTTGAGAATTTAAATGAGAGGGGAGCATCTGAGATTGTTTACCAAAGTTGTTTTGTTTTTAAAGTAGGGCTTTTCCTGGGATTTCTGACCTCTCCTAACCCCAAGATGCCCCTGCACTGTGCTGTGTAACAGCTTAACTTGTGCTCCCTCTGCCGGCATCCCAATGGGACAGAAACCAAACCAGTTGCATTTTGTTAATCTCCAGACAGGGGAGTGACTTGTTTAAATTATCAATAAAATCAAACACTGCTCTGTCCAGTCAACATAGGTATGTGAAGATGTGACAAACCATGCTACGTAAAGGAGCTAAAGCAAGCTTTGTTTCCCTCATAGTGCTTTCACAAAATTGATGCCAATTTGAATTTCCAGTGCATAGTGATCTCTTTGCTCTCTGGACTGACTACACCTGGATGCCCCAGTTGGTGGGTTTGGCTTGGGCAGCACAGGTGCTGTGGGGTGCTCTAGGGTGTTTGGTGCAGAAGCAGCCCCGAGTCTCTGTAGGGAAACTTCCCGCATACAGCCAAGCTTCTGAGCTCCAGGTTGGTGCAACCCCAGGAGAGCCAGGTCCACTCTGCTTGGCTATCGGGTCCTTCTTGGTCTTGGGGACTGGAGGGAGTCTTATCAGCTCTGAGCAAGGTAGCACAGATAAGCTTTGGTTCACATGCTATGCTTACCAACCAGAACACCTTCCCAAAACTCAGAGTGATGAAGAGTGTCGTGCTGACTCAGGTGTCAGCATGTGCAGTCATGTCGATTAGCTCTGGCTTGTCTTTGACCCCTGTAGGTGTAGCCTGAAGTGGAGCCACTCATTTTTAATTCACTGTCTTCTGTGTCCTGGTAGGAATACATGAGGTTGGGTGCAGCCCTAGGCTGGAGATGGGCTCATGCGTTGGTGTGGCATTTCACATGTTCTATGCTCAGGTCCGGCAAGACCAGGACTGGTGCAGGGCTAGCAACTTGCATCTGGACCCAGACCTTTTCCTGAGAGAAATGCTCAAAACCTGCTCTCAACAATTCTGGATCTGGGGGTACAATAAATACAGCTACAGCTGTGGAGGTTCTGAATAAAGTCCATTGGGCTCCTTCTGTTGGTATTGGTTACCACACTGACATGATTCATTTCAGCGCCTGTTTCTGGTGAAGTCATTAACCGTCTCCTCACTTTGTAGCACAGATAATTCATAACTGACTTGGCTCAGTCAGGAGTGAGGACTGACTGAAATTAAACTCAAAACCACCTGCTAGTGTCAAAATGACAGTAATTGTAAAACCAATAATTGCTGCTGAATTAATGCCAGCAGCAGAGTAACTTAATCAGATGTCATGAACACTGAAAATATGTTATAGAAAGTGGTTTCAAATAATATGACACTGAAGTGGTCTTCAGTGTCACTTGGTTCTGGAGACAGTAGAATTCAGCTTATGCTGTATCAAGTATTCTGGTATTTTGGGTGGAGCACCACAGTTTTTGCAGCATTTCTAATATAACACTGTAAAAATAAAACAAATGCCAACATAGCAAAAATCCTGGATTGTCTTTCAGGGAAGAAGGCATTGGAACA
The DNA here is from genome assembly GCA_025331215.1 of Actenoides lindsayi. NCBI lineage: Eukaryota > Metazoa > Chordata > Aves > Coraciiformes > Alcedinidae > Actenoides > Actenoides lindsayi. The sequence continues at coordinate 31,882 of WTSP01009251.1, forward strand.
AACTCTTCTAAGAGAATTCTCTTTTGTTAGCAGATCTCTTTAAACCTAAATCAACATTGTTACACTCAAAAGATTTCTATTCAGTGTTCTGAAGAGCAGCAAAGTGGCCTGTCCCTGTTCATTTTTCTGCTCTTGTTTCCTGCTTCTGCACTGAAATATTCATTCCTTACCCTACTGGGAAAGGCAGTCAGGTACAGGAAAAAAAGCAATAAATCTTACTTAGTGGCTTGTCAGTTTTTATCTGTAAATATAAAAACAAAAATGAAAAATGCTTAATTTGAGAGAATTAGAAATGTGGGGAAAATGGCTTTGTCAAATGAAAAAAAAAATAAATAGACTAGGATTGTTTGGTGTTAAAATTTAACTTTTTGTTTCACTTGTATGGAGGACTTTATAAGGCAGAATTCTGGCTGTTCTTTAATTTATCATATTGTACCATATTATGCTATTTTTTAATTAGACATGCTTCGTACGCAATTCTAAGATATTTTGTTTCCTGTGTTTTCTTCCTGATTAGTAATAACAATTAAATCTATTAGGAGGTAATATAACATTTTCAAAGTGGTTTGTCATTCCAGCCAGAGGAAACGGTTTTGTTTATCCAGAGGAGGTAACATCCTTGCATTATAATGAAAGCCAGTGCTCACCAAATGACAGCTCTGGTTTTAGCCCTGAGATTGCATCTTTGCAGGCAGATCCTCATTCCTCTGTGGGAACACCATTGTCCCTAATAAGATTTGATAATGCAGACAAGAGCCTGCGAAGTCTTATTGTGGGCTGGGTCTTCTAACATTAGCAACACAGTTCTGGATGTATGACCTCTTTTAACCATCTCTTAAAGCCATTAAGAAAAAAACCCACACTTTTGATACTTGTATGCCACAAGGTTGAGTAGAATGTGCAAATAAGTGCTTTAAATTAAGTCGCTATTTGGAAAACTTAGTTCATTAAATTAATAACTTCTTTGTCATCCAACATCTGTCTCTGTGTCCTAATTCACATCCAAAACCTCTATATTTGCATTGGTGGCACAAAATAAGCAGAACCAAACCATCCCCATACCCAAAGTGCTTTTCTAAGCAAGAGTGCCTCACTTAATTAAGGTCGTATTTGAGAGAAACAAGGAAATTTTTATTAGAAAAGCAATTACTGTAGCAAAAGTGCTGATGGAAGTACTGTATATGTAAATGTGGTTACTTTCCTTACCTTTTTCAGTAGTGCTATCAGTCCTACTAGAATGAAAGATGCAGATTACAGTTCCTGAGGAAGCAGATGACTTTTCTCATAGGGAATCACAACGTGTATAGGCGTGGTGTTGTGCAAAACCATACCTCCTAGTAGCTAGTTTTGTGGTAGGGGAAGTTCCCAGGGTAGTTTGTTCTCTCTTATGAAGACCAAAAATATTTATGTGTTACAAAAATAAAGAACATCTAATGGAGTGAGAAAGTAACGTTTTGCTGCCCGGCTTGGTATATATGTTCCCTGTGGAATGAATAGACAGTAACAGGAAAGCCGAGTGTATACAGAAATGTAGTGAATTTCTTGTTTACATATTACTACTTACTCAAGTGTTGTTTAAAGAATTGCTGATTTGGAGTAATGGCGATATTTTGGAGTGACTTTTGTATTTGTAAGGCACTTGAGATTGATAGCTCAGAGGATGACAAAGGTGATGCTTTTTACTAAGCATTGAACTTACTTTAACAATTCACAGCCTATTAATATAAACAGAGATCTCAACAGAAAGCGTATTAACTCTATCTTCTGTGTAATCTGATTATAGTAAGGATCTCATTTGCTTCAGTGCTGCTTTTAATTATGAGTAGGACTGCCCAGTGTGAAAGAGTCTGTGTACTTATTCCATGAAGGAGTACATCTTATATAGGATCTTCACACAGTGGGAATCATTATCGTACAAGTTTGTTAGAGACCTTACATAAATGTTTTAATAAATACTTGGAATTCAAAAAGAAGGATTATTTCACATCCAAAATCTGTCTTCCAGCAAAAATTAACTTAGAGAAATGCTTGAGAAAGCATTTGATATCCAACCTAACATTATAGTGTTACACACTGATCATGTATTTCTGACTGGTTGTAATTACCTTTTTCTTTCCTGAATCACAGTGCTTCACTTAGAATAATTTTCTTTGTTTTATAGTTATCCAAAATAACTATGATACTATATATAAATATCACTATTATACTATATGTATATATATAAATATCACATAGCTATGATACTATATCCCGTATAACTACATGCTATAACTATGTTGTTACAGCATCTAGCTGAGATAAATATCAGTGCAATTTTTAGCAGTTTGGTTGCCACAACACTTTCCTCTTAATCCTCAATTTAAAAGCAGGGATTGATGACAATGGGGGTTACTGACTGCATCACCCCGTGAAGAGACAACTGATAGATCAGGAAAGTAACTCCGCAGTCCCTCTTCCTTACTGAGTATGTAGTCAAGATATGATAGAGCAGTGGAGCGAATCATGGAGGTCTTGGGAGTGATTTGTAGACTTGTTGGTAAATATTTAAACCGTGAGAACTAAATGCGAGGTGAAGGGTGGGTGCAGGCATGGGGCTGTGACAGCTTCTGAGAGGTCTGATCCAGTTGGAGTACTTGGTGTAAGTTAGCCTTCATTACTGCAGGCTGAGCATCCATGAGGAGAGGCCAGGAAAAGTCCTCAAGACTCTCAAGATAACCACTGGGATGGAAAATTTTGTTGCAGATCTCCTTTATTATACATAATGTCTGTTGCGTTTGTGCTCTGTCATTTCTGCTTTTATTCTGTGCATCTTATTAATGACTGTCATATTTTTTGCTTACCAAAAATTTACTTTACTGACTGATAGTGGGCGGAGATTAGGGCTTGGAAAAAAGTTGAAATTCTTGTCAACAATAGAGGTACTAACCAGAAATTTCTATTGTTTAATTACTCTTATTATCTGAAAAAAATATCTTACCCTGTACAATATTTATTTCTTGTCCAGTATTAGAAATTTCTGCAAAAGAAAAATAGGGTGAACAAAAAAAATTGTGGACAGTGTGCAATAATTACAACACCTGCTTTTCCTATTATTATTTTTTAACTGTTAAAGCTACAGATTGAAAAAGTGGTTCCTTTATTAATCTTCACCCTTTTACCCTTGCTGAAAGAGAATAATTCTGTTGCATGAAGTTGCTGTGCTCAGTCATTCACAGTGGTGTTGTATTCTCGTCATTCTTGCCTGTACCATTCTACTTAATAGACAGTGATTTAGCAGTCAGTTGTTCAGCCATGTTAACTTATCCCTAGACATAAAATTGGATAATGTCCATAGCTGACTTCTTTTTTTAAGCTTTGTAAGGGGAAGGAAAAGCACTTGCATGCATTAGGAATAACATCTTGACATTCTCTTGTAAACAAGAAGTACATCTTCACCTCAAGACTTATTCCAAAATTGTATGACGGCTTAAAAATAATTTTTTATTTCTCTTTTCCTAGTTCCCTACTAGGAAAATCGTTTACTATATTGGAGGAGGTGCATTTTGGACAAAAAAAAGTTAGAAAGCCTAGCTTCACTGGGTGTTGTAATGTTGATGTTCAGATCACTGTCCGTATCAGGAGTGAATTATATTTTTCCTTGTGTGTCCATATGTGGAACAACATTTCCTTACTGTTTTGTGTCAGATCTGTTTATTTCTTGATAACCATTATTTTTGACATTTCCATGATGTTATGTTGAAAGAAATTGGGTTGTTGATTTAAAAAAGAAATATTATAGAATTGGAAAAATATGTGAGTTGGTAGAAATATTTGAATGTAAATCATTACTGCTGTACCTAAAATCTTTAATAAAGATACTGAAATGTTACACTTTTGTCCAGAAGCCATTACTGTAGCAGACTTCTTTCTGAGCTTGCATGTAATCTTTTTAATGATGAAAGATTAATACATCCTGTAAGGTGCAGCAGTTGCTGAGCCTTTCTACTGCTGCTATGGTTAAATATGTATGTGCTTTTTTGAAAGGGAGGTCCCCTCTTGTCCTCAAATACACATCTAGAAAGAATACAGATGACATCTTTAGCTACATTCCATAAAATAAAATATCTACCCCCTTTACATATGGCAAAGAGTTTATGCTGCACAGCAGATGCTTCTACAGAAATTCGGAGTCCTTGTGTGTCCATTGCTTGGGAGGGTCATTGTAATGGCTCTTCTGTTAATACTTCAGCATTTCAGGGCAGAGATGCTAAACTAAGCTGTTGAGTTGATTGCACCATGTTTTGCAAAGCTGAGAAGTTCTCTTCTGTACTAAAAGAACAAAGCATAGGTTTGGGTTCAACAGACCAAGGTGAAAAAATGTGGCAGCATAATGTAAGGAGGAGAAAGCTTGTGTGCTTCTGGGGGGGTTACTGTTGCTTGTTCCTCTCAAGGAAATCCACTAAGAGATAATGTTCTGCATCAGCTGTTTCTGAGTGTCCCTCAAGGTTTTAACCCTTGGGGAGACTGAGTAATGTGCTGGATAAAGACCACAGATCCGTAACTAATTCTCAGCAGAATCCAAGCAACTGGTAAACCTGGAAGTCAGAAATAATGTGGATTATGAAGGGATTTCCAAGCAAATTGTTTTCCCTGGTACCTTTCTTCAAGTTTCTTCCAGGACACTTATCAATCCATTCAAAAAAGTTTTCTCACTCCAGACATAATTTTGCTTCACATTACTAAACCTCCCTCAAAATATCCAGTAATTTAATTCTAAATCTTGGACTGTTTTCAGAGTAATCTTGAAATCTGTGTCATAGGAAGAGACTGTGGGGTAGTCTGATCTTATATATGATAACATGGTTTTCCTAGATTTTTATATTCTTTCAAAAATAGCACATATTTTTCCATAGTAAAAAGCCTTTCCTCAAAGTGACTTTTAGAATGTGGGATTTTATAAACTGTGTTTTATTTGTGTGGAAAGAAATGTCTTCATTGCCTTGTTTTGACTGATGAATGTCTTTATATACTCACATAAATATATATGCATTTTTTTCCTTCTCCAAAAATTTGCTGTACTGTACTTGACTACATTGCAAGATGCATCAAATGGACAAGTTGATTTCTAATGCAGAAGTAAATAAAAATTCATTATAAATATTCCTGAGGGGGGAAAAATGAATTGAAGGGAGCCATTATTAGAAAGAGAGAACAGTGAAGGTGACTTTGCTATTTTGGCTCCTACACCTGGGATAATCCCTTTTAGTGTTGTGCAGGATCCCAGTGTAATTCCAAGCAAATAGGTCTTGAACATCCACATATTGAAATCACTAAATAGGTTTCTATATTTAAGTTGGAACAATATTGCTTCTAATTAAAAAGTCTCTTACTAGAGCACTCGGTGCTCAAAAAGTCAGGTTAATGTAACCTGAGTTGAGCTGGCAGTTGAAGAAGAGCAAAATCCTCTTTGTTCTAGCTTTGTAGCTATTACTTTGGACATAAAAGTTCCCGATGTTAAATTGTTTTCATTCTTGTGGGCACATGTTTAAGCATTTGGGGTCTTTCTGCTTCCTGTTTTTAAGATGAAAGCTGAAACTCCTTAGATGCTAAACATCAATTAAGTCTCTGTTTTCTGTAGGGGTATATTCCTTTTTTCTTATTATTAACTGCGGCATTGATGCCATCTGGGTATAAGCCAGTTGAGTCTGTAAAGATGTAGTGCTGCAAAATTATATAATTTTTTTTTTTCCAGCCCAGTTTCCCATGATATGCTGAGCCACCATTAGTAAACATCACACAGGGAAAAGGCAGCATTTCTGCGGCAGCATCCCCACCACTCTGGGAGGAGGTGTCACTCGGTTCAAAGAGCTGCCTGCAAAGCCAGCCTGGATCCAGCAGTGTGCCCAGTTGATGGTCCCCTCCCCTGACCCCAGAGTACCTAGCAGGGAGTGCGTGCACAAGCAGCTCTAGTCAAACTGGAGCGGGACTGGCTGCTCTGATGTTTCTGGCTTGATGCAGGTCATCTGGGCAGTGCCACTGGGTGTTCTTGCTTTGTGAGTTCTCCTGTTACTGTGTGTAAATGGAAAATGGGTTCTGCTGTTTTATTCTTTTGATGTCACTCTAAAATTTAAACAGGTATGCCTGTCTGTGCTGAGATGACTTGTGCCATATGCTCAATAAGGCTGTTATCCAAATTAGTATGTGGGAGCAACAGTGCATTTTCCAACACTCTGTTTCTTCTTAACTTCCAGATTTTCCGAAAGAAGGCAGTAGAGCTTGGAGAGAAATTGCTACCTGCTTTCAACACTCCCACTGGGATACCTTGGGCGTTGCTTAATATTAAAAGGTAAAACAACAGCTTTTTGGTGACTGAAGCATATAAAAATATTAATTGAAACCATGTTCACCACAGAACTCTTAAAATTGCTGCACAGTTTTATCTTTACAGATAGGTAAAAGTTGACATAATCCTTGTGAGATCCTTGGTTCTATGGTTTACATTAGGAAATTCAAGTTGATATACATTGAACATGTAAGAATGCACATAGAAATACATTTATTCATCTCAGAATAATGTGAATAAGCGTTTTTTATCACTGAGTATGTGCTTTATAATTTTTACTGAAGTCCTCTATTGCCTTCAGTGTTGTTGTGAGTAGGGTAGGAGCAAAAGGACATGTGCTACTCTGATAAGATAAGGTTTCCAGCCACTTTGTGCTCTTATCTGTTCTCAAATGTAGTATTGGCATGTCCCTCAGCAGCATATTAAGAAACAAGAGTAGTATCTTCTATGAGTGACTGGCTGTTTTGCACCCACGTCTGTGGGCAGGAGGAGGAGAGAGTTAGCATCTCCTGTACTTTCTCATTGTTGAAGGTGCTGGTTAACTGCTACTCTGTGATGATCCTTGGACTTTAAGTGCTTACTTACATGCATGCTAGTGATTTCTTCTCAAAAGTCTTGAGGTTTGGTGGTTATTTGTTTTTAAGGTTTTACAAAAACTTCTGTCTACGAAACCCTAGTATAGGTTGGTTTATAGTTGCAACACAACAGTACCTTATCGTACATAGCATATGTAAACATATTTAAGGTATTTAAGCTAAAACTTGTCTTACATGTAGCCCTTCTCTAAATTCCTGCTTATCTCCTAAATGTATCAATGATTTTTGCAAGTAATTCAAATTCTGTGGCAGGTTTTTACAATTTTCTTTCTAGCTTCTCACAACTGCTGTGGTGCACTACAGATGTCAGCCACAGACACTATAAGGTAGTAGGAAATGCAGAAGGGATTCATTTCTTATCTGGCACCTAAGTGGAAGAGCACCTCTGCTGAGATAACTGCTTTTGCCATGACAGGAAAAGTTACATTAAATGCTGGGTTCTTAGCTATTCATTCTGAATCCTTGAACATCTGCTTACATTTGACCTTCAGTAGATGACTTTTCCATAATACTGTTCATAAACAAATATGTTGTCATCCAGGCTTAGGATATGCTAAGCCACTGAAGCCTGCATATATTACAGCATTAATATGCCTCATTTCTGATTAGTGTTTTATTTGATTTTATTTTGATTTAGGCTTCAAATTGGAGAACACTCACAATAGATTGTGAGTGTCAGTGGTTATTTTTAAATTACTATTTTTGGTTTCACATATGATCTGGATATTTGTTTCACTATGCAAATGTTCTTCACAAAATAGTTTTGTTTCCTTTACTTGTCCTGTATCATCCTAGCCAGACTTGCTCTCTCATAGCATGCCTCTGTGTGTAAATGTATATATGTGTGTGTGTGTGTGTGCTTTCTTCTGAATGTGCCCTTATATGCCAGAAGTATCCACCTGAAGTCTTGTATTCTTCCTCTTCTCCAGTGTTTTTCTTTATTCTGCTTGTTTCCTCACAACTTAATCACCATGGGACACCTACTGTCTTACTTGTGGAACCCAATTAGCAAATATATTCAAAAGTTCACTGTACTATTCTTCAGCTAAAGTTCTTGGGTATATTTGTTTGCAACATTTCCTTTTGTCTCTGAAGTACATTTTAAGTAATTATATTAGTAGTTCGTACTGGGATTTCCTTTTCTTTCTAAATGTTTCATTTCCATTTCCATATTTCTGATGTTCTTGGTATTGCTTGGCATCTCCAGTTCATCTTCAGCATCTGTTTTTCACTTCTGCTTATACTGCCAACTTTGAAGTTCCTTATACAGATCACTTTCTTATTTGAGTAAGCAGTGTTGTGTAACAGTTGATGACTGTTCTGACTGAAAATAATGGTACAAAGAGAGGCTGCAGAGGGAGAATGTAGTGGATTGACAGCTAGGTTTGAGTCTTCTTTTGGAGCTAAGCACCACAAACTGGCAAAGACACTCTTAATTATTTATTTACTTATTTTCCTCACTCACCCAAATCCTTTGTTTATGTATTTCAGCTTCAGTACTCTAAAACACCAACTATCACAGGTTCTTAAAATTCCACTAGTTCATCATCCTTTATTTTTCTTCTCAGTGAGCCATGACAGCCTAGTTTCTTCATGCTAAAATTTTCATTTCCCTTTCTCTCTGAAAAAATTCAAGTAATTTATGACTGAGCATTTGGATTGTTTGTTTCTGTAATATGCCTGTCAGATTTATAGAGATGAAAGATCCTCAAATTCTAATTTTATTAGTGAGTTGTGATCTTAACAAATATCTAGCGTGAATCACATTTGCAGGATCAAGTAACCTTTTTAATGTATCTTTTTTTAACCCCTGTAACTATTAAAAGGAACCTGTATGGGGCTTGTGTTTACCGGATGATCCCCAGCTGTGAAATACAGAGGAGAACCAGATTGTTGTTAGTCTATAGGATCAGTCAGGAACAAACTTCTGAGTATAAGATCCTGTACAATATTTTTTGGTTTGGATTGAAATTGCCTCTTTACGTGACTTTGAAAGCAGAGCTCTATCTTTGTTTAGTCACTGTTAGTACCAATAAAACCACAGTACTACTTTCTAAGAAACAATCCAGAAACATTCTTATGTGAAACAATATATTTCCCAGAAAATGTTTGTTCTCTATATGTTGACCAGTTGAATAGTTTTTTTTAAGGTTATTTATTATCCCTTGTGTGCTATGATGTAGCAATACTGTAAAGCATTAAGATGCCTGGCTTTTTATGAAGAACTGATGTATCATATAACCCTTAAGTACATCTGACACTTCGAAAAATAGTTATGCCTCACCATGATGAAAATGTTTTCAACTGGGGTAAATAATATTTTTATTTCTGGAAACAGAACAAACTGGAAATGGGTTTTTTTTGGTGTCCAGCTTGTTTGCAGGTGTTGTTGTGGTTTCAGGGGATACTGTGCCTGTTTCACTGGCTCAGTGACAAAAGTAAATTATGTAAGCATTTATGGATATAGGGACCATGGGAAGTTCTTCATAGATGAAAAAGCTGTGAGGTATGAATGGAGTGTATCAGAGCAGGGATGCTTAACGGAAGTCATAAAGGAGAAGTTTGAAATAAATTTAACTCATTTCTATTAAAATCAAACCACAGGGAGTGGTAAGATTTACTTGATGTAAATGTCAAACATTTACTGTGCCTGATGTCAGCTCAGAGTTCTTTGCCTTTTACACTTTAACATAGATTGTACATTAACAGTTGCTTGAATTGAATTCAGCATTATGTATTTTATGAAATGATTTAGCAGAAGCCTTGCTAAATTGTTTGAATGAAGTAGTTAGTTGCTCATTTGTAGGTAACTGAGGATGGAAGTCACAAAACTGTAATATTTATACTATGTTGGCTCTTGTCAGAATGCTTTTAAAGCAAGATCCTCTTTTCAGTTTTTCAAAAAATTGTTTTTAAAATTACTACATTTTGTACAGAATGTTTGCTATGCCACAGGCCTTCCCAGGCCTCAAAGTGCTCAATGTTTGAACAAAAGTTTCTTGGAGCTACTGAGTCCTCAGAGCCATTGTGTGGATTAAGTACAAGCAGATACACCCACAGCACAGCTTCAAAAGAAATCTTTTTTTCTCTCTCATTACTTGAAAAGAAGAAAATAGCAAGGAAAAACACACACATACTTTTTTTATTTGGAATGCTTTAAGTTTTGCCACCAGCTAAGATTCCTGTTCCATGACAGTAGTGCCAAGCAGGATGGCTCTCCCCCACCGGTGTGGTTTGCCCAACAAAGTCCGGTTGGTTTGGAGAGTGATTTTACATGAAAATGTGGCAGTGTCTGCCAGAGTGACACAGGAAGAGGTGGTGTTCTCTTCTGGGGCATAAACTCTGCTTTTTCCGAGTACTGGCAGTATTTTAGGATGGAGATATTTATAGGAGCTTATTTCTCACCACCTTCTGCCTAGGAGGAAATGTGGCTTATAAATTTTTCACCAAGGTATGAAATGTTGGTATTTAGATAACAGAACTTGCTTGAAAATGTTTTAAAGATTCAAAGTAATTCTCAAATTCAAAACATGTTTAAGGTCTCATGTACCTAAATTATTTGAGGAGTAGATAGCCTTCAAAATGTCTTCAGTGTGCTACATCATTCAAAAAATTCCAGTATTCCTAAGAAAACATTTTAGCAAATAATAGAATGATTCTCTTTTAGTTCTGTAACTTTGTCCTAAACATCATAATCAATGAAGTTTGTAAAGGAATCTTAATACACAGAGAAAGTCTGAAAAAACAAACATGTAAGTTCAGTTAACCTTTTTGGACAGCTTAATTCCACCACTTACTCAAAAATGCTTCAAATGTGACAGTGGCATTATTTTGCAAAATTTTCCTAAGCACCAAGTTGTATGATATTATATTCTTTAATGGAATTAGTAGTTCATGCTTTTACTTGTACTAGTGACACAACAAACATTTTCTTGCAGAGATGGCTAAACAGGATGCCTGATTTTAATTTTCTGGTTTACAATATTGATTTTAGTTTCTAAACTTAAAAAAAAAAAAAGGCTACAGAGTTAAAAAAGGCTTATTCTTCACATTTGTCTGCACAGTTTGTTGTTGTAGGATCTTGCAGAAGTTGTGTTTGGATGGAATCTTTATTTTTGTCCCTTCTGTCTTACTTGGGCATTACTTTAGAGGAAGGAAGAAATAAAAGCTACCTAAAGGAAAAAACCTAAATGTAGTCTAGTTTGCATGCTTAATAAAGGCTTTGTATGTGTGGTTTTGGCAAATGCTCCACTGATGTAATAAATTAAAGTGGTAATAGTAGCAAAAAGGATTTGGATATTGAGTTAAACACTGAGGTTTCCCCTGTAGCAAAAAAGACCAATTGAAACCAGACTTTTTCCTTCAGGCATTTGGATCACAGTGTGGATCTGTATTAGTGCTGGATACAGAGATAAATCCTAGCTGAACTTTACCTATACAAAAATTATTTGTCTGGTCTTAAAATATGTTTTGGCATAGAACAGCGTGCTTTCTAGACATACTGATGTCTTTCCATTGACTAAAGAAGACCTTAGGCAAAAAGTTGAAAGAACTGACTTTTTGAGTTGAAGAAAAGAATTCCATCCTAATTATAAGTAACTAGCGATAAGGATGATTTCAGCAAAGGGTACATTTTTTCATCACTGCTGTTTTCAGGTGCTGGTTAACCTACTGGTTCATTGCATTATTCATAAACAAGTTTTCATTTCTTGAGTTAGTATTGAATGCAAAATAAACTTGAAAATAGTTGTGTACTTTGGGCATTTTGATATCACCATGTTAATCTGTCACCTGATTATCAGTTTCATTGTTTTAGAGCATGTTACAACACCAGAACAAGGATATTGCTTGCCATGTCTTTGTCTTACCTGAAATGACAACCCAGTTCTGCATCATGTGACTAGTGCTTTATATTCAGTAAGAATCAAAGGAACTACTATAAAATTTTGTTTCATTAAAGAAAAACAAGCCACCAAACGAAAACAAAGCAGACAGGTTTCCTTTTTTCCTTTGAGTTTCCATAAATAATACTTCCATGGTCAAACGTAAAATTAAAAAAAATTGATCTGATTAGACTTCCTCATTGTAGGTACCAGTACATGTCAGTGCAGTTTTCAGGATAGATTATTTTCACCTGTGGTGGTATCTGATTTGCTACTGAGCAGTTAAAAAAAAAATCTCGTTACAAAAATACCAGACAGATATGTTCAAGGAACATATCTGGTTGGTGGGGAAAAAAAAAAGAACCAAGAAAAATATTATTTTGGTGATAGCCCATAGTGTTAAGCTGTGTTATTCAAACAGCAGCTTCAATTCAATATTGTAACGCTGAATTTTTGTGGGAGGCTGTCCTTTGGCAATAACACGGGAAGGATTTGGGACCTATTATTGCTACTGCAAAATATCTTTCTCCATTCCAGTGCTTTCTTTATAGCCAAAAGGAAAGGGATTCCAGTCCCCGATTCTAAGTTTAAACACTACTTCTTTGCCCACAGTTTTATTAGTGCACTGTAAAATGATATAAGCACTTACAAGTTCATAATTATCCTAATACTTATCTGTGTAAAATCCTTTGTGAGTATTAGTAATGTGATTCCTCAGCATAAAGTGTATGATTGCAAACACTTTGTAGATCTCTGTGGTGCTAACAATAGGTAATGGTCTTTTATAAAGCAAAACAAACCTTGTGCCAGACAGACCGTCTGATTACACGACATTCTTGGTCTTCACTTCATGTGTTTTGTCCCCCTGCACAGCACACACTCTCTTCAAGGTATCAAAACTTTCCCCAGCTATAATAATTTTTTATCTTGATGGATCAAAAAAAAAAGGCAATTTTTTTTTGTGTGTTTTACTTACAAAGAAGATAGGAAAATTTTCTGTGCTGGAAGGGGGAAGGGATTTGAGCCCAGGTACACAGATTGAACTATTTTGTGGTTTCTCCTAGCAGAAATCAGGAGTAGGAAGTTCACTCTGGTTATGTATGGCATGCACCAATAGATGACATGTACCAACCAGGTGCTTCAAATTTTTCACTAGTCTGATTGTAAATTAACCAGGTTCTGGCTGAAACATAGTGACATCGGGTGAAACATAGTTATGGGCATGGGAAAGTTGTGTCAGATGCTAATTTTGCTTCCTGATAGTTAAAAATGCTCTTGCTCCCCAAACAAATGTGCCCGCAAGATTTTGAAATGGCATGTATTGAAAACAGAATTTTACAAATTTGAATGCAGATGTAAGTGTTGCTTGAGTTTTTGCTTTGGCTGGATAACTGCCGCTATCACCTTGATATTGGCAGATAATTCTGAGTTACTGTGCTGCCTACGAGAAGCAAGGGAGCCCTTGAGTTTTTCTGGTAGTACTGAATTGACAGACACATTTGAGAGCTGGAGTTGAAAGTAACGATGCACAAGGTGAGGCTCAGTGCAAGATGAGATGTGTTTGTATATTTTAGCAGTGCAGCAGGAACTGGCTCCTGTGAGGTTTATTAGGGAGACAGGTATTACAAAGTATTTTGAGGAGCAGTTGCCTTGCCCTGAAATAAATGCCTAGTGACTGGCCCAGCGAGCTGCCCTTCCTTGACCGTATTGATTGTACTGGAGACTCTGGCATCTTATGTAGGCATAATATAATAATAAATAATAATAATCATAAATATATGCCCTTTAATCTTTGCACTAGTTAAACATCATTTCCCTTTTAATTACTTGTATTGTGTATGTCTTAATTTTAATCTATGTCCAGTAAATTACAATTTTCTAATAGGCAAAATGTGACTGCTGGAAGAGGCTTCCTTCAGAAGGAAGAAAATAAATTTGTATAGAATTCATGTTTCATTAAATAAAAAAAAAATAAAATAAAAAAATACAAGCACTTCTCATTTGCTTCCACCACAATTCCAGTCACCTCAGGGAAACACTTCATCTAAAAATAATAATTGCACTAGGATTGTTTCGCCTAAGAATTTTCCAAATGACAAATTGTGAAGACACTTAGGAATTATTCACTTTGTATTTGTTACAATGTACATAGATTTGTGCGATGTTGCCTGCAAAACCCTTCACTCCAAAGTTTATTAGGGAATTCTTTAAATGGCCATGAGAAGGTAGGTGGGGGCATTTACCAAGTGTTCTGTTTGTGTATTTTAGCCTGGATTGCTTTAATACTTCTACCTGGATGAATTCTAAAACAGAGCATGTCATTCTTAAAAATAGTAATTTTAAATTAAAAAGATCGTAATTGGTTTTTTCCTACTCTAGTTTAAGGATGTGTATGATGTGGTAGGGTTTGAGATCTGCCAGGCACTCTACTTTGACTCTGACTGAAGTGTTGGTGACAATATGCATAAAAGTATGATACCTGTTCAACATTGCAAGACTGGAGGAATAGGATTTTTACTTGTCAAAAGTAAGGACTATTTTAGAATCTAAAATAAGCACTAGTTTAAATAGGTGACTAATGTTTGTAGCTACTCTCTATTGTTATTGCCAGAAAAATAATGTGTGTGAAGGAGAGTTGCTAACTACATTTTTTCAGAAGTCGTTACTGAGAACAGATTCCACCACCCTCTTCATGGAAGATAACTTTTTTTTTCCTCTCACTAAAAAGTTTTTCCCTTCAATGCTTCTATAAGTATGTTAACCTTTCAATACCTTTCATTATAGGTATGCACACACATATATATGTACATATCTGTGTGTATACATATATATGTATAGGTAAATCTTTATTCATCATTTTATGGTTTCTTATCCTCCAGACTATGAACTCCCAGCTGGACAGCTGGAACTGTAACTGATGCAGTTGAAATGCATCATGTATATCACAAAGAACTGTTTCACTTACCTAAATTTTAAACTTCTCTTTATAGTATTTCATAATCTTATTAATACTATGAAACTTGAATTTTGTGGTTTTCAGTTTCATTATACCAATGCTGATGGGTGTTTTCTATACCATTTTTTATAAGCACATTCCTTTTTAAGCTGACTAGTCATAACTGCCTACGACACCTTTTGTTCTTCTGAAATTCATGGCCTATCTGTTTTCATGGATACATCAGATACTCTTTCAGTGCAATTTTTCATTGAATCTTTTAGAATGACCTTAAAATAACAAATCAGCATAAAATAGGTTCTCTTTTTCTCTAGAAATCAGTCTATCAGAATAATAGGAAAATTCATGAAGATTTATTTTTAGCTTTAGGTTTTAACAGAAACTAAAGTTTATTATTTGTTAATTGTTCGGGTATGTTTAGCATTTGAGTTTCTTTTCAGGAATCTTAAAATAATGGAAGGACTCTTGACTACCTTGCTTGCATAATTGCTGATCATTAGTTGGATTTTCTCAGGTTTATGACCAGCTTCATAGACTCAGCTGAATACAGAACACATCCTTGTTTTTAAACAGTAATCTCAGCATTAAATACAGATACCTGTAGTGCTGTACTTGTTACTTAATGTTAGTGTTAATCATGTAATGGTGCTGGTTTTGGTTGGAAAACAGCTTTGTTCTGTCTCATATTGTTTGTTCAGCATCCAGACTGTATTTGAATCCTTAATCTAACTTGAAAGTTTTTATTACAAGCTTCTGAGATTATTCAGCATGTTTTCTGTAAAGCAATCTATTGCAATCCATCTTTGATCCTGCTTTAATTTGTCTATTTTCTAACCCTGCCACTTCTCTTCCATGCTTGCTGTCCTCTTCGAATCCATTTTTATTTTGGAGGAGAAGCACATCATTGATTTTCAGCTCTGATGGAAGTTTTTTCTACCAAACTGTGATTCTGCCCTTGCCCCCACATTTTCCATAAGAGGAATCTGAATCCTGCATGCATCATGTTTTTCAGACCTATGGGTTGCTTTGCTGAGACTTTTTTGGGTGTTTCAGTTTCATAGTTTGCTAAAATTAATGTTTGGAAACCATGCTGGGTATTGTCCCATGTATGTCTTCTGAGACTCCTGGGCTGACTAGTTTTAGCTCCTTCCTTCCTTCCTTCCTTCCTTCCTTCCTTCCTTCCTTCCTTCCTTCCTTCCTTCCTTCCTTCCTTCCTTC
>WTSP01009252.1:0-44231 GCA_025331215.1 Actenoides lindsayi
ATGCTGACCGAATTGGGCACGTGGGTTATTTTTATGGAGAGGGAGTGCAGACTTCAGCCCAGGGCTGGGTGAGCTTGTTGCAACCCTGGCAGCTCTGGCATGGAGAGACTCTTCTCTCCTGGGCTGCTGGTGCCTTCCACCATCAGTGTTTTCCTTTGGGGTCCTGGTTTACCTTTCCCCATGCCTCTAATCCCAGGGATGCTATTTCACAAAGCTTCCTTGCCTGGAGATGTGGGGGGAGGACTGTGCAATGTGACTGCGCCAAGTGCCCACCCCCAGACTTCTCTTGCTGTCATTGGGGAGGGAGGATAATTTAAGTTCATCACTTCTTGTTTAAGTATTGAGACTGTAATGATGTATTGCAGTGTAAGGGTTGCAGAAAGAGAAGTTTTTTAACGACAGAAGCTCGGTAAAAACATGTAACCTTCCCTAGGGAATTCAGTCGTTAAGTGTGGACTCTTAAAATTATCCAAGTTCCTGTGTTAGAAGGTTAAGTATAAGAATTGCAGAGGAGTGAGTGAGCAGAAAAGTGGGACTAGAAGGAACCTTCTGAATTTTTAGCCCCCTTTCTATCACAAGATTGTTCCTAATGCGTCGTCTTTTGTCACTGAGGCAGTTTTAACGAACACGGTGATGATGCCAGAGGGTCATTATTTATCGGGGTCCTTGCTCTTAAGAAATATTAGCTCATGGAAATATTTCTGTGGCAAAAAGATACAAGAAATAGTGCAAGTCTTTTTTTTAAGCAGCATTGCATCATTTTTTTTTTTTTGAGCTGTCTCTTCCCTACTCTGTCACGCTTCCCCAGGAATGGCTGGCGGGTGGACTGCCAGCTGTCTAGAGGGATGCAGAACAGTCTGTGAAAGATTAGTACTTTGCTGTGGTAATAATCTATATCCTGATTGTTAATACCAATCTCTACAGTAGATTATGGATTCCACTGAAAGGAAATAATATTAAAATAATATGGATTTTTGGCTATCATTTTTTCCCCCCTTTTTTACTGTTTTCTGTAACACGGAAAATTTTGACCATCTGTGTGGTTCTTTGATAATTTATTAAAGCTTTTATTAAAGCATTTATTTCACTTCCTTCTTTTGTTGTTGTTTTTTTTTCTCCTTGTCTTGCTGAAACTGCAGCTGAGGAAGTGGAAAGACTGGCTGCGATGCGTTCAGATTCTCTGGTACCTGGGACTCACACGCCTCCAATAAGAAGAAGAAGCAAATTTGCCACTCTGGGAAGGCTTTTTAAGCCGTGGAAATGGAGGAAGAAGAAGAGTGAAAAATTTAAGCACACTTCAGCAGGTAAGAGTTGCGCTCGGGTTCGGTTTTCAATCTGGAACTGTTTGCTCAAAAAAAGGCTAAAAATTTGTAATGCAGCCCAAATTTACGTGTGGTTTTGAGGTTGTTGAAGCTTGACGTGGAGAGATCTCTCGGATACTAAGAGACCTTTAACTTTGTTACCAGCTTTCTCTTCAAAAATGCCCCAAACAACACCTTGGGTGCACTACAATGGAAGCAGCAGCTGGTGAAAGCTGTGTATTCAGGTTCTGGAGCTGGAGGGTAACCCAGCAGAATTCTTGTTCCATTTGATTTAACAGATGACGGGGAAAGGAAATGGCTGTATGAAGTGACAGTGCTAGTGGAGGGTTAAGCCACGTTCAAACTCCTCTAAGTGCTGATAGAGGAGCGATAAAAATCCATGACAAAGGAGTTGACACCGTATTGAATGACTTTGTAACCACAAATCGTTTGTTCCATTGGGCAGGAGAGATGTGTCACTTGTTTTCTGAGAAAAACAAAATCTCTTCCTGCCACATCCCTCCTTCTGCCATCTTTCTAACGCTCCTGGTTTAAGACTCCTTTTAATTTGAGTATGGGAAACTGCAAAAACATGTTTTGCTTTTGTAAATTGGCCTGAGCAAGAATTCCAGATCCAGGCACTGATGCGCACGGTGGCAGTTTGTGCCTGGTATGTTTGTTTTCGTGCTTTGTGATCTTTTTAGAAGGTTTCTTTTCTGTGTTCTTCCATGATGACTAATAATGACTACAGGTGAGTTTGCAAGTCTTGAGCCTGGATTGTCTGTGAGAAAACATGAATTTTCTTCTGAGCTTTTATTGTTCTCATAAGAACTAGAAAGCAAGCAGTGAGGATCTTGCTCTTTTAGCTGCCAGAAAAGGCTTGAATTACAGCCCAGTTGCTCTCTGACCTGTTTATTGCACAGTGGAAGCTGTCAAGCAGGGCTTGACTGTACCTTCTGGCACCCCAAAGCCTGTACTCCTGAAAATGGCTCACAATTGCATGATAAGTCTCCTGTAGCTGGGTGCAAATTCTTGCGGGAGGTTAAATGCAGAATAAGAGTTTTCAGGTTTGATATCTGAAGGTGCTGTCCACTGTGTGCTGTGTAAGCTGCTCTCTGATTCAGCAGGCAATGGCTGAAGAACTGGAATTGATGGCCGCGTGACTCCGCGTGATGATTGTTATCGTTTGAATCGAGAGCTGGGAAGCTATTGGCACCAAAAATGACATGTTTCTGCTAAAACAGAAGTCTTGTCTTTCGTGTCCTGTATCACAACCATCGTGCAGAGTAGCTGGATTTCCATGAAAACCATATCCATGTTAGGACTCTGTGGGCTCTGTGGTGACAACTACTTTAAACTGGGTCTAACATGCTGGGCTAGTTGGTTACAACTGGGAGGATTCAGGCCGGGGAGAATGTAGCATGGGTTGCAGAAGCTTGCCTGGTGTGGTTTCTCCAGATCCAATGGAGCTGCAGATAGCTGTGGTTAGACTGGTTAGTTTGAAGCTGGCTGGAATATGCATGGGCTGCTCTGGGCATTACAAGAAGTGTTACGGAGATTTGCCTCGTTTACCAAAACCTTAGGGAAGTATGCAGTGATTGAAACCAAAGTAAAAATATCTATTTCCTCTTCTCAGAGGAATAAGAAGCTTTACCAGATGTGCCAGCGTATCTCCTCTCCTACTAAGAGGGACTTCAGTGTCTGGAAGACTAATTTAGAAGCTGGGTCTTCAGGTTGCAGGAGTGTTTGTCGATTGCAGTTCGAGGTTTGGTCTCAGTTGAATCAAAAACTTTATTCTTTTTCTTTTCTTTTTAATAAAACTGTTAATTTCTAATAAGCTAACAGGATCCTGCAGCTGCTCTGCAAAATTGCTATTCTTGTCAGCTCCCCTGCTAGTAATTGCACCAAAACTGACAAGGATGTTGAATTTGCTGAGCACCCTTGCAGGAAGCAGAGGGAGAGATTTACTTCTGGGCTGTACAAGAGCTGGGGACCCCACGGTTTCCATCACCCCCACCTCGAGGGACAGGAATCCAGCAGGATCCTACCAGACCCTCCTGGCAATTCAGCAGCGTTGGGTGAACCTAGGACGTGCAATACAAACAATTTTACACATGGAAAACTAGTATTTTTCTGCCAGCTTTTCCATGACCTCTCATCTAATACCTCTGATCTCACTGAGAAAATAAATCAAATAGTAAATCAAAGGACAAGCATATGAGATGGCATAATGAGAGCCAGCATGAGACTGTAATACAGGCTTATTTTCTTCTAGTGCACTGATAAATGTGATACTTGGGGGAAAAAAAACCTTCCCATTAACGTCCTATAGGCACGAACCTAAGCTTTCCCACCTGCCTAGAACATCAGTGATTATCAAAAAATAAATACTAATACACCTCTTTTATTAGGCTCTTATTTGCTGCGACAATAGATTCAATTATTTTTAATGTCAAAAGTGGTAAGGGTCAAAACACATGACCTTATGTGTTGAAATTTCCTTTGAAATTAATGGGAGGTTTGTTTTTCTGGGAGAGGACTGGGAGAGAGAGAGAATCAGGCTGATATTTAGGGTTGAAAGGTTGGTTTGGGTTTTTTTGCTTGAGATTTCCAAGTGCTAACATTTTGTAACCATATTTTTATCGGACTAAAAATTCTGATTATTTGTTCAGAAATGAATGCTTTAAAATGTACTGCAGTGGGCAGCGGGCAGCAAAACCTTTCACGTAGTAGGAAAAGTTATTTTCTGACCCCTGGTAATTGCATAAGAAGAGATAGAAAAACCTTAATTTGACTGATGGAGGACTTACTGTTGTGCTTATTCTATATGGTTCCTTTCAGCACGTCAATATCCACATCGTGGTGGTGGAATGTAACGAGTCCCCCATCCTCTGTCTTCATTACTGCGTTGCCACTGACAAGCAGGAGGTTAAAAGGATGTGTGTGTTTCATCCACCTCATCCCTTTATAGGTTGTGCTGGTTTGGATGTCCCTGTAACAGCTCTGCAGAGGGTTCGAATTCTGACATTGCCTCGGCGCTGGCTTAGTGGTGAAGGTGAAAGTTGTGGGGTTTGATGCAGGCATCTAATGCCTTCGCCTCGCAGTCGGTCTGCCTGGGAGCAGCATCATTAGGTATTTCACAGAGCAGGTAGAAGAGCTGGCACTGCGGGGTGGTCTGTTGTTGCAGATGGTAAGCACCAGATGAGCCCACATCTGGGGTTTGATTTGAGCGACCTCTTCTGCTGGCAGGTGGAGTGTTAAGGAGGTTGTTCAGGACACGCACCCTGAGTGACAGATGGGCTCCATCTATGGACAGGCTCAATCTCAGAGCAAAAGGAAGGGAGATTATACTGTGTGAGGTACACCAGCGGGGCCAGAAACAAGTTAATTCTCACAGTAATCCTTCTCTTGGACAGAAGTGAAGCTTACTCCAGCACAGAGCATGTTTCAGTGGTAGGATTGCAAATCATTTTACCACAGAAGGTCCTAATGCACGTTCTTTGGTGGACTCCGAAACCCCGACAGTACAATAGGAATGCTTCTGACAGTGAAGTTTTATGTACAGGGAGTCAGACAAAGAAATGAAACTCGGCCACAACGTTATCCCTGCTATAGTCAAAAGCGTGGCCTATGTATTTTTAATTCCCCTAAAATTTCATCTTTCACAGAAGATGTGGAAACCTTTATTACTGTGGAGGGCTAAAGGCCCGTCCCAGCAATAAGCAAGATGATAAAGCTGACAAGTCCAGCTTTGGGGGCACAGACAAACTTCTCAAGGGCAAGATTATCTCAGCTGTTGTGATGGTTTCTTGTAACTGATAAGGAGCACTCTCACTTATGGCAGAAGAATCACAGAATGGTGGGGGTTGGAAGTGACCCCTGGAGATCATCTCGTCCAACTCCCCTGCTCCAGCAGGGTCAGCCAGAGCAGGGTGCCCAGGATCCCCATATCAAGGCAGGTTTGGAATCTCTCCAGAGCAGGAGACTCCACAACCTCTCCGGGCAGCCTATCCTGGGGCTCTGGAACCTGCAAAGGAAAGAACTTCTTCCTTATTTTCAGACGGAACCTCCTGGGTTCCAGTTTGTCCTGTTGCTGGGCACCACTGACAAGAGCCAGACCCCATCTTCTTGACCCCCACCATTTAGATACTGATAAGCATTAGTAAGATCCTCTCTTGGTCAAAAGAAAACTGAAACTCCAGGCTAAACAGCCCCAGCTCTCTCAGCCTTTCCTCAGCACAGAGATGCTCCAGTCCCCTCAGCGTCTTCGTAGCCTCTGCTGGATTCTCCCCAGTAGTCTCCTGAAGCCAGAAAGAAACTGAGTTTTCTTTGCCCAAGCACATTTCCTTGGTTGGACACATCTGGGATGGCTCCAGCAGGCTGCACGAGGTTTTTAAAGCCACACTGGGCTCTCTGGGAATCAGCAAAGCAGAGAGCAAGAGAAAAAGCTGATTGTCTCCTCAGCCAGACCTTTGCCGTTGTCTTTAATACCTTCATCTCAGTCTGCCTGGATGTGAATTGGAAAACAGTTCCTGGGTGTGCTGTTGTTTTATTGCAGTGCCGTGCACGTGCTGGTGAAATGTCATTTGCTGGACGTGTTTTGGAGAAGGAATTGCTTCTGAAATGCAGAAGCCTGAGGGAAGGTAGGCTCTGGGCTTGCTTGAGATATTACTGATGTTTTTTATCACTGTGTTCATCGATAGCCAGCTGCTTGCAAGCTTGCAGAAAGTGTTTTAGTTTCTTGCCCAGCTCTGGATAGGTGAAAATGTCTTATTTTGCCATTTCACGTGTCGGGTGACCTTCATGGTAAAGAATTGGTGCCTCATCTTCCCCCAGCCATGCCCCCTGAGGTGCTGTGATCAGGCATTGTTGGTTGGGTTGGGGGACTGGGACTTCCAGGGTAGGTTTGTTGGCTGATCTGCTGCCCAAGGGCCTTAGTAGCTGTCTGTATAGAGGATGCCAGTCTTCTCTTGCTGGCAGTTACTCTGTTCAACTGAAATAGCTGAGGTCTGCACACTGAACCTAAAGATTGGAGCCCAGTAGCGCAGACGGTGCCACAAAAGGGAGCACCTGAGTTTCTTCAGCTTGCTTTTTAGGAAGGGCACCACATAACACTTCCGTTTACTCTCACTCTCCCTCAAGGCATTTAAAGAAAATCAAGGCTACCAAACCAAAATCTCCTCATGCAGCCTTGAGCTGCCCCGCTCCCAGAACTTGCATGAAAACAGCCGCTCATTTTATGCTCACATGCTATTTTTTTTCCACTTGCTAAGCCTTGGTGCTTTGGTTTATCAAACCAGATTTCTAAAAAGCTCTCTATAAAAATGCATATGCCAATGTGTTTATGTGAGTTAAGTCTCCCAGTCAGCAGAAGGATTGTTGGAATTTGGCAGCACTTACAAGGCAAGGACTTTCAACGTTTCTGATGAATAACGAGAAGACAACAAAATGTGGTAGATCTGTGCAATTAGAGGAAGGGTTATTTGTAAACCATACCCTTATTTTATTTTATCACTTCATTCCTACTGCTGATTATTTCAAACTACAACAGGTAAATATTTTGAACTTTGCTTTCCAGAATATTCCAGTCGATGGAAATTCAGTAACACGTTGCCACTGCTGCTTTCAAACTTCCCTGCTCCCTTCTGCTTTGCCAGTGATTGCCTCTGGGGTTTGCTCAGGTAAAATTCATGGGCTGGTAAAGCAATCGTGTTATTTGGATGAGACCTTGGCCCGGGGAGGTGAAGGAGAAGCATAGCCTGCAGACATGCCTGTCCTTGCCTCTGCCTCTACTTTTGGGGAGGTGGTCTAGCAGGGAGAGGCTTTGGGTGCTTTTTCCCACGTGCCCACAAGGTTACTGAAATCTATCTGCAGAGGATCTGTTTTTAGCCTGTTTTTTACTTTGAAAGCAGTGGTCTTGTTTGGATCGTTGGCTGATGAGGATAACTGTGTTTTAAAGCACTTTATGGTCCCACCCCTGGTGAATAACTGCTGTGTTCCCAAGTGAAAGGTATTAATATTTCAGTTGCACTTACTCTTTCAGGCCAGACTATCTCAAGGTTTAGGTGTGGAGAACTGAGGTAATAATGGGGTTTCTTCCTTCACCCTCTTATCCTGATGATTTGGGAAAGTAATTCTGAGATGGTGTTGAGAAGAAGAGCAGGGTCTCTTCTGGGATGTAGCTGGGTCTGAAATCACCCTGAAGCCTGAAATACCCTGAAGTCCCATTGTCATCCATGATGGAGCCTGTTAATAAGCCTGTGTAAAACCCTCAGAGGCCCTTTTGACATGAACCAGTGAGCAGGTGACACAGACACTGGTCCCAGACAGTTATTTTTGCTCATCGAGCATTAACATGGTGCTGAAATTCACTGATCATTGCTAGGATTTTGGAAGCGGAGAGAAATGGCTCAGTTGTAAAACTTAAGCCAGACTTCCAAAAAGGAGCTCCATTTTTGTTACAACCCAGCAATACAACCACTTCTCAGAGTTCCCAAGTGCTGCTTTGTTCATTGTTTTGAGTGAGGTGCAAGTTGTTACTCTCTGCAGAAAAGCATCATTTTGCAGGACCTTGGGCTGCTCACCAATGCACACTGACTTCAGAAAGTATTTCTATCTGAAGGAAGTTCCAGAAGATAAGCTTATTATAGTTCAGTATTTTCTAGATGAATTTTAGAAGAGTTCTTATTCAAATTTACATTTCTGTTTCAAATTTCAACTAGATATTAACAAGTATAGCTAAAAATACTAATTCCAAATATAAAATGACCTGACAGACAGGGAAACATTTTTATCTCTGAAGTAATCTGCTGAAATATTACACTGCTTGAGCTCAAGGACAGAGTACAAAATTAAAATCCATTTTCAGATTTGTTTTTTTGCATTGATCCAAAATTGCACACTTGATGTATTCTTAATTCTGGAAGTTGCAAAAAAAATATATTCTAGGTCTAAATGCAGATTGCCTGTAGATTCTCTTTGCACACACTAACATTTTCATGATGTCTTTCGAGAAGCTGTCCAGAAGTTGCACCAGAATTCATGCCAAATGGATACATTTTAAGTCATTTGACCTTTTGCTTTTCTAGAGAGTGAGAAAAATTAGCCTGTGTATCTGCTTACTGCTGTGGAACCAAAGATCCACAGAGATTTTTAATGGCAGTGGTCGTTTTCAACCGTGCAGTTAGATAAACAGCCCAAAGTTTATGGTGGCAGAAGGCCCTTCATAGAAAGGGAAAGCAGGGGGTGACGTTTGCATCTTTATTGCTGGCACCATAAATTATTGGTGGGTTTAGATTTGTCATTTTGAAGCAGGTGAAAAGAATTCAAACACGTTCAGAAGTTGCAGGTCTGATTTGTACACAGAAGGCAGTTAAAGCAGTTGTCTGGTTTTGATACTTGAATTGTCAAATGGAAGCTCCTGGTTCAAAAATCAGCTATAATCTCTCCCCTGGGACTGTGTATTCCACCACAGAGCAGCAGCACCGTGCCTTCCTGAGATCTGCTGCAGAACATTTCCAGGGTTTTAGAGTGGACTTTGCTTAGCCAGAGTGAAAAATGGATTTGGGGGTCGTTCCAGCCCCATGCCAGCTCTAATGGAACGCGCGAGACGAGGCCCTTCAACGTGGGTCCCTTCTTAACCCAGGCAAGGGATGTTTAATGAGGCTGTTTGGGTTTTATGCTAATTACATTTCCAGCTGCTGTGAAGACGATACGAGGCCGCCCAAACTGTAATGCTGTGACATAATTCTCCAACAATGAGTTGCTGTTAAAATAATACAAGAATGCAATTAACCCACGAGAGAGTTTGCAGCAAACTTTTGAGTATTGATCAATAGACACCGTTAGCAGCCTAAGCTTCTGCGTGGTATATTGCTCAGAGAGCAACACTTGTTGGAGATGTTTTAAGAAGTGTTTTTACCAACGGCTTGGAAATAATGGAATATCTGGTCAGGGGGGGAGAGAGAGAACGAGTGTGTTTGGAAGGAGCTCATTCTTGTGTAAAAAAAAAGAAATTGTTGTATATCCTCAGCTGCTGTTGCTGTGACTCATGGATGTGCAGCCTTCATCAGAGTGGCTCCTCACAGATTATTTTAGAATGCTTTCCTTTGACAGCAAAATGCATTGAAGTGGCTTTTTATTTTTAGATTGCATTTGAAGCGTGGAAATTAATTAGTATTTCTCAGACTGTTGGCTTTTGTTCTTCACGTTTTCACTGCGCTTTTTAATGATGCGGGGAGGGCAATGGCAACGTTCTGCAGCGACGAGAGCCAGGAGGCATCTGGTCTGGGAGGAGAACAAAGGCTGAGCCAACAGTGGGCAGCTGTTAGAGGCAGGTTATCCCAGTGACCCAAAAAAGCTGCAGGTCAAGGGGTGATGGTTTCGAACTAAAAGAGGGGAGATTTAAACTAGAGGGAAGGAAGACATTCTTTACACTCAGGGTGGTGAAACACTGGCACAGTTTGCCCAGAGGGGCTATCGATGCCCCATCCCTGGCAACATTCCAGGCCAGGTTGGCCCGAGGCTCTGAATACCTTGATTTAGTTGCAGATGTCCCTGCTCACTGCAGGGGGGTTGGACTAGCTGACCTCTAAAGGTCCCTCCTAACTCTGTGATTCTATGATACTCAGTCAAGTCATCTGGTCTCAAGATCCTGCTTTGGAACAACTCATGCTGCAGGATGTTTTTTGTTGTGCTATCAAAACAGCAGCCGGGGCATGCTGCCCTGTAAATCTGGCATCCATCAGTAGTCTGTGTTGTGCAGGTGCTTGTCCTGAGACTCAGCAGAGTCCCCTGGTAGCATCGTAGAGGCCGGGTGCTTCAGCTGGGGAAACCTGCTCCATGGCTCCAGCAGTTCCCCCACGCTTCAGTGAGAGGTGAGTGTGGTCCCCTCACTCCCAGAAGAACAGAGGGGAAAACCTCCCCTGCTTTTCAGAGACTGCTGCTGGGTAGTTTCCAACAGGAAATTTTGTTAGATGCCTTCGGTTGGAAGCGCTGTTGAGGAAGTTTTATTCCTAGAATGCTGTTCTGCTCGGTGTTTCCCATGGTGGGGAAATGAAGCAGGAATCCCCAAGGGCAGCATGATGGTACCTCCAGAGAGCCCTGCTGTGTCAGTGACCTGATTGACATCTGACCCATGCTGTGATTGAGAAATTACTTGGTATGGTAATGTGAACATACGGCCCAATAACTCTAATCTGATGGGATTTTTTAGTCACAGTAGCTGCCCTTTATTTCCATGTCTGTGAACTGCATTACAAAGGCACGTGCAGCTGGATCCATAGGGTATTGGCAGCAGGGATGAGAACCCCAGGTCCACAGGGCTCTGAAACACGGATGGCAGTCACCCGGACAAAACCATTAGCTTTGTGAGCTCTTTCCAGGGCTGCTGGGGCTAATATGTTGAGGAATAATAGATAGCTGTTAGAAAAAGAAACTGAATTGCTCTGTGTATAGAGGTTGGGTAGGAAAAAATCAGGTTATGAATTGGGAATCGGGTTATGAAGTGGGAATCAAAGATAGCTTAATGAAGAACAGTTTCTTAGAAATTTTGGTCTAGGTCTTGTTCATAGTAGGCTTATTTATACACTGTAGCTTGAATTATCTAAATCATAAATATGAAACGGATTTGTTCTCTCACCATAAACCCTTGGGTGGGTGTTTATTCAGTTCAGAAACTCATTCATTTCTTTTTAATTCATTAAGGCCAATTCAGTTCTGAATTAAAACGTCCACGCAAGTGTTTACTGTGGCATTGGTGATTCCTCCTTGAGTTACTTGATTCAGATCGTGGAAGTAGCCAGAGGAGCTGTTGTGCAGGGAAGAGTTGGTCAGATAACCACCTGAGCAAAACCAGTCCGAGGTGAAGACAGCATTTAATCAAGAGAGAAAGCTGTCGTGCTCTCTTCCAAATTCTGCTGCTAACCCAGCTCAGTCTCGTTGCAAATGATGCCTGTAGATGAATACACTGCGAGTACTGCAGGATTTATTTGCAGTGTCACCAGGTCTCCTCTTCTTTATGGTCAATCTGTCCATATGTAGGGTTTCTTAGAACTCCAGCTCGCTAAGGTCAAATCACTCAGAGAGAATCTTGGATTCTGGTAATAAAAAGGATTATTAAAAACCCTGTGACCACAGAAGAAAGTCTTGGGAACCAAAAGCATGGGGGGAAAAAAAAAATCTCAAATTCTTGTTAGAAATTCAACACACTATTTGGAAGAAACTTGTAGATTTTTCTGAATATTTATAATATCTTTTACTGATACCAAGTACATCTTCAGAGGAGTGTTTCAGTTCCACAGTGTGGTGTTGATATAAGGAAGATTGGAGTAGTTACAAAAAAAGATGCATTTTGGTTTCCATTTATTTCTAACCGAGGCTGTAATACAGTCTGTTGTTAACTGCATCTGAGCTGTGTGTTGTCTACAGGCTGTCCCACACTTTGGGATAAAAGGAGTGGTAGAACAGCTTCATAAGGCTGAACATCACTCGCTAGTCGTTTGTTCTTGCTGGAGTAGCAGGTATGTGTTTCTAGGCTGAAAAATGGGGTATCTCAGTCTCTTATTTTGTAGCTGGAAAAGTGCATGTAGATTTTTGAATTGAACAGACCTTAGTCCTGCTTAAAAAGGTTTCAATTTGATAATTAACATTCTTGGTCCTTCAGAGCTCTATATACATCTCTCCAAGTTAATCGGGAAATCACAAATAATTCTGTTGATGAAAAAAGGCAGCAAAAAATCCTCCTTTTGCTGTGGTGAGTCACACCTTTTCAACTTAACCAACACCATTATTTGCCTGTTTTTAAAGAGAAGTTGCTAGGGAATTTGTTTGCCACTAGCTGCTGCTTGAGCTAGAAAACACCCATCTCTCACCTCCCTGCCTTTTGCAGGAAGCTCGTGGTCTCCACGTGCTTCTCATTCATTCCTTACTTCAAAGTAGCATGGAGCTGACAGCTGAATGTGCCCAGATAAGAAGTACTCTGAGGAAGGTCCAAAGAGTGCCCAGCTATGCTTCTGCCTGAAGGTGCTGGCACGTGTTTGTGCTGCGAATGGTTGACGGTGGGTTTGATTTTCTTCCTGCTGAAGTTGATAAATTTTCCCCCTCTTCTCTGGGTGCAGCGTGCCTGGCAGGCAGTTGCTGAATACTAAAAGCCTTTGCTCATACGGCCGGGCCACCAAGGCTTCTGCCAGTTGCACAATGTCCCTTCTGAGGTGCTTTGTTCCCAAAAGAGAACCCAGGGACTCGGTGGGTGCCCAGCTCTCTGCAGTAGTAAGACAGTCCATACGCTATCTTTTATTTAGATGCGTTGTTTACGCCCCAAAAAGCTCGTAGTTTGGAATGGGTACCTCTAAATATTGATGCTGACTTCCTGCATCTGAATCTGCAAAGGCATTGTGCTGAAACGAGAGGCCAGTGATGCCGTGGTATTTCTGGCATTAATGTGCAGCCAACATTCCTGCGGGCTAAAATGCGCTGCAAGGAGCTGACAAAACCAATCAAAATCCCCCCCGTTTGTAAGCCCAGCAGAGCAGTCCTTTTTCTGGTTTCACTGCAAGGGTTGTGAGGCTGGCTTAGCTCAACTGCCCTCGTTTGAGTGACCGCGCTTGGATCAGGCCAAGTCTCAGCTGTGTGGTTCAGAGTGTCACACCTTCTGAACTCCCTGCAGCTGAGGCTTGAACCCATGCCGCTGAATTCACGGATTTAACGCTAATTCACATTTTGCTCGGGACGTTTGAGTTGGGATTCTTGCATCTGTTGAGAGGGAGTTAGCTGAGCTGCTCTTGCAGAAGGTCATGAGCCAGCCCCCCCTACCTTCCATCAGTCGGGACCCACGGACAGGATCCCAGAGGCGGTCCCATGTGCTGACCTCCTGAACCTCAATTTCCAGAGGACCGGAGTTCCTGCTGCCAGAGAAGATGTAGCAATTTTAGAGTTTCTTCCTTGTCTTCTGGCACTGGTTCATTTTCTGAATTGAGCTGGCTCTGAGCTCTTCAGGGTAGTCATGACATTTTCCTTCTGGGGTCCCAATCATCAAAATGACCACTAAGAAAAAAAAAAAGTTGTATTTGACCAGGATCTTCGGGATTTAGCTCTGGGATTATGTGTCCTGAGGGAGAGAGTGGCTTTTGTCTGTGGTATCTGTTGTCTTGGTAACACGGTTTCATCCCGGAAATACCGTGTGTATGTGAGCACCCTTGGTACCCCGTGCTGCAGTATTAATTATATTGGTCTGTTTTCTTTCCTTGCGTCCCCAGAAGGGGAGCCCATAAAAGTGCGCGTTGCGAATACACAGGATAGAAAAGCCACGGGGGAAGAGAGCTGAGAGCCTCCCCTTCTGTGCTAATTGAAAAGCCGCCAGATCCTAGTTCGCTGCTCAGATAAACGGGAGGAACAGAAGGCAGGCTTTGGGGATTGAACTATCCAAGAAAACCCAGCAGGAACTCCAGAAGAGCGGAGCTCTCGCTTAGCCGGTGTTAGAGCAAACATGGCACTGGGGTGGGCATCGGGGACAAATCGGTGGGCATCCTTGGTCTGAAACTCCCTGTAGGTTAGATGAATGAAGCGATAGCTATTCTAAGCTACGTGGCAAGGTATAGGCTGAGGGAAGTACTCCTGCTGCTGCTCTAATGACGTCTCTCGTGCTGCGGAGAAGCTGGATGAAAAGAGGGCTAATAATTGAGAAGCCCTAGATCCATATTATAGTCGATTTGTAGCGAGTAGGGTAGAGTCTCCCTATTCATGCAACACCTGCTAGTTCTGTACAACCTTTATGTATAGATGCTTATGGCCTACTTTTTTCCCCTCGAATCTACCCACGTCTTTGAGCGCTGTCCCTCACTACATTGCCCCCTGGCAGCAGATGATGTAGGACACTTTTTTAGCCGTTAAACTCACTGGTAAAATCTCATCACCTCCAGGGGCAACAGGCCTGACCTTATGTAAAAATGTAGTGAAGGCAGGAGGCTTTCTGCTGCGTATCTGGGGCACTCCAGTAAGTGAGAAGACCATTATTAGTAATGCTCTCAAGGAAAGGACAACACCAAAAATGGATGCACATTTATCAGAGGAGATAACTGTGGGATTAAATGCTATTGTTGGATAACAAAGGGGAAATTGCTTCCAAAAAGAGGATTTCTGGGTCAGCATTTCCTTAATTTTTCCTCTTTCGCTTTGCTTCGATGATGAAAACACGTCAGTCCCGCTAGTCTCCAGAAGATCTTTAGCTGCTTCCATTTGTTAGTTGCTCACGTGAGTGTTTTCCAAAACTCTTCCCAAGTGGGACTACCTCTGGAGGAACAGAGCCTCAAGAGCCACCCCTCATCCCATTCCTGACTCTGCGGCATCCCCATGCTAATCGACCCAACTGCTTATGTGGAAAAGTAATATGAGGAAACCACTGAGGCAATTTGAGCTGTCTCTTAATGAAATGTGACAGCTGGAAATCAGGAGGAGCATGAGCATCATGGGACCAATCAGCCCTCTGTGGAGAAAGCAGCAAGTGCTGTGTAAACCCCAGGCAGTATGTCTGAGGAGAGCAGCACTGTGTGAGTGGATAGCTAATGCTGTGGTGGAATCCTTAAACCCAGGCACCACATTAATTAAATTTCACTAAGGATTAGGCTAGGAAATATAAATTAAGCAGTCAACAAGATTTTTAAATCTTGGAACGGGTCCTGGACCGACGTGAGCACGCTGACCTGTGTCTTCTTGCCATCTGCCTGAGATCATTTTCCTGCCTTGGGATATCCTCTCCAGCCAATGGTCCACTGTACTTTACTAAAACCTGGGCTGTTTTCCATTCTTTCTCTACTGTCTGCTTTGAGATTGCTCAAAGTATCCCCATGGGAGATTTTGTTTCCTTTTTCCATGCTCCATACGTACTTCACTTTACATCTTCATTCCAAATACCTCGGGTTAAATTCTGCTTGTAGTTATGCCTTGGTATTTCCCATTAGATCCGTCAGGTTGGGTAACACTGGCTTTGTAAATAATAGCATAAATAGTGCCCCAAACTGCATTGTTCTTCCAGTCCATTTTTGTCTGCTCACTTACACATCTTTTAATTGTCAAGCTCCTCAATTGAAGTGAACCTGTGCTCAGTGCTTGAATGTAAGAAGCAGGAAGGCAGATATTATACTACTTATAAATGAGAAGCAAAGGTAGAGGCTGAATCAAGAGAGCAGAAAGACAAACAAGGCATGAATAGGTATCTGATGCGTATGTGTGTGATTAATGCATATTCATATGCACTCATTCATACTTTCCTCTTTCCAGTGCTAAAAACCCAGTCAAAATCCATGTAGTGAAGATTTGTAACACTTAAATGACATTTTGGGGCACGTGCTAGGTGTGGCTTGATGGGAGCAATTACTCTATGAGGTTAAGTGTATTAAGAAACGTGTAACCACTCAGAACAGGGAGTGAACTTTCCAGAGCAGCTTATTCAAGGGATATATAAAGATACAGATACAGCATAGCTCAGTAAGCTGGTGTAAGTTGGGCAGGCATAAAATGGTACATGTTCTAGCCCTTACTATCCAGATTCCATTTTAATTTGTTATTTTTGCTATATAATTTAAAAGCCTTTCCCATTCTTGGCAATTTGTGGAACATTTTGAGCCTTGCTTATGTAAACATAGGCATATTTTCAATACTTTGAACTTATGGATTGGATTACCCTAAATAGAAGTAAACTTTTACAGCATGTAAAAGTAATGCAGCATGTACTAGTAGTAGGTTTCTGTTTGCAGCTTCTTCTAGCTTTGAAATGAGACATGAGTAATTTAGGGTCTCTTGTTGGATTATTGCTCCCAAAAATATAGACAATGAGAAGTGAAATGTTTTGCTAGATTTGCAGGGCTTCTAGTGATATAGAAATAGGTGTGATAGTAACAATAATGAGAAGTGATCGTGTAGTTTCTTATAAAAAAGCATCAAATCCTTCTTATCTTCTGACATTTCAGCCTGTGATTTGGCAGGGGTACTGGGTTTCTTCCAGCTGTATAGTGGTGTGCACAGGCATAATGCTCTTTCCTCCTTTCTAGGATTGCCAAAAGCCCATCAGGAGTTTCTGATGGAATCGGTTCATATTGGAATTAGTTGCAACTGAAATACTCAGTGTCCAGGGAGCTAAGGAGAAGAGAAAATTTTCACCACAATTCCTGGTATTTTGCATATCTGGATGTTGCTTCACACCGCAGTGTTCAGAGATGCCCAGGAGACTCCTAGAATCATTTGGGACCTTTAAGATCATCAAGTCCAACCGTTAACCCAGCACTGACAAGTCGAAGGCACTGCCAGGCATTTTGGAGCATTACTGAGCGAGGTGCCAGAGCAATGCGGATGGATTGGGTTGTGAGTGGCATCAGCCCTCGATGAGAATATTCAGGCAGGTGAAAGCACACAAACTGGATCTGACAGCAGAGCTTGCCAGACTTGCACGCTGCCTTCAGCCCAAGGAGGCTTCATAATGTGGAGTGGCGTGGTGGAAATGGAGCTCTGTGGAAAAGGGTCACTATAAACATTCAGGCAGGCACCATTTCCAGTGCTGCCAGCACCAATCCATTACAGGGACAGAGGAGAAACTCTCACCCTGAATGGTGCCTTCCTGGGTAATATAAATCCTGATAAACCTCTTCTAGTACATCTGGGATGTTTTGTTGATGTCTGCATGTTTGTGTGTCCCAGTTCTGGCTACTGCCCGCTGCTTACAGCAGTGGGCCAGTTTGAAGTGAATCTCTTCGTGGTGAAGCTGTGGCTGTCAAAACCTGTTCCTGATGACTCCGAGGGTGGGGAATAAATGAACAGCCTGCTGTTGCCTCTCTGAGCACCAAGGTAGACAGGATTTGCTGACCCTTTGGCAATTTGAACATTCAATCTGCCTTCCTGTTAGAGGATAGATAACAGGTCTTTAAAACACAGCCCTAGGTGTGGGGTTGTGGTATCAGTTTTTAGAAGTATATAATGTAGGTGTAATTAATTAGATTGCTCTGGTGTTTAATGAAGTGCTTTTGAAGTTCTTGGAGAGCTTCACATAGGTCAGCCTTCTGAGTGCAGCAGGTGTACCTGAACCTCAGTCAAATGTATGAAGATGAGAATAGGTCATTTTGATGCTCCACCAAAAAAAAATTCAGCAGGATTTTTCCGCGTTGGGTTTATCACAATGCTAGCAAATCAACTTCAGGGTTTCAAACATTTTAGCAGGGATCTTACATTTGTCATGTCCTTTCCCTACTCTGTTCCACTTACAGGAACACTGTAATTACAGGAGAGGAAAGCGGAAACACTGTCTTTGTTTACATCTGTGTGTCCAGCCTGAGAATAAAGGGATTGCTTTGGTGTACTCAGAGCAGAATCTGACTGACAATGGCTCTAATGCCATCTGCTAATTAAAGGACTTGGCGAAATAATTGCAATTTCTTACTTAAATTAGTAAAGTACACTTAGTAAAATCTGTGATTCTTCTTCAGCTTGGGGAATATGCAGAAGACTTGCATCAGGACAGGCAAAGAGCAGCTTATTAACAAACCAGGCTGGCATCAGAAGGACCAAAGCTGCAGTTCTTTATGAGGAAAAAAAATCCACCACTCTTCTCACCTGAGGCACGTGGTTCTCTCTCTTCCTCTCTCTCTGTGTATACATGCACCTCACAACTCTTGCCTGTTAACTGTGTTATTTTAATATCAGTCAATAGTATTCCACAGCACAGCAGCAGTAGGGATGTTTGAGAAAAGGACAAAACATTATTGCTGCATTTTATGAAGAGCAGCAGGAGATCGCAAGCCACTTAAATTTCCATGCCACAGAAATATGATTATGTATTTATAAAGATTAATTTTTAATAATGCTGTTAGCTACAAATGTGCCTGGATCACATGTTTGAGTACAAATATTCCTTGAACTCTGGTGAAGTTCACATCTAAATCCAGAATGACGAAATACGTAGAATACTTCAGCTAGATCTGGGATGTACAGAAATGCTGGATCTTCAGTTACCATGAAGTTTTCATACCTGACTGAATATTACTGCAGCTTCCACTGCTTGTGTTCCAACTATGCCCATCGTTCATTTCTTTTGATGTATAGTCAGGGTAATGCTGATGCTGCAAAGGAAATTGTAATCCAATCGTTTTCTTTAAGTCTGGATCTCATGACGGTGCAGAAATGGTATTGAACAAACCAGAAAAACAAACACTTATAAATTCATATACTGAGCATTATCTATCTAAGCATATTTTCAGATAAAAGCATTATAATCGGGCGACTGAAAGCTTAGCAGCAGTACCAGGATTGGACTTTGTCATACCGTTATCTAAGCTTCTGGAAGCTGATGTGCATTTGCATATTAAAACTGCTCTGAATCTTGCGTGGAGAAACCTCCATGAAATTCAGAGCCAGGAAGAGCCTTGCAGAACTTGCCTTTCTCAAAGAATCAATTAACTGGGGAAACTGTTAGAGTCGGTGGACACTGCTCCATCTTGCTGTTCATTTGGAAACAAAATCCTCTGTTGGGGGCTTTTCAGTAGTGAATTCTCATGCTTCAGATGTCTTCTCTCCAGGTAGAGTGTTGGTTTGTGATGGGCAGCCAGGCTCAAGTCACTGCTTTTTTCCTCCCAGTGGGAGCTTGGACAAGCCACTTTCAGTAGCTGCTGTCTCACACCCAGCTGCTATGCTTGAAGCCGTAAAAATGGGTGTAAAAATGGTCTCTGTATAAGGGTTAATCTTTTCCATATAATATTTTCATAGGTACAGGGTATATACAGCAAATATTAGACATTTCTCAAACGAGATGCTTCAGAGAAAAGCTATTGGGAGAGAGCAGGAAGATCAGTGGAGCAAAGTTGGAGGGTGAGAGGAGAAGCATTTCTGCACTGAGGAAGACCTCGTGATCCAATCTTATCAATGGGGTTTGACATTATTTTGGTGTTACAAGTGGCATAGGAACTTACTTGACGGTAGGTTATAGATGTGACTGACACAGCACGGTCTGTAGACTTGAAAGGGAGGGTGGTGCACAGAACATGCTGTCAGTTGGCTGCCATTTCCAAGACTGTTTGCACAATGTGATTGCAACCTGGAGGGAAAAAAAGACCCAGATGATGTTCATGTTGTAAGCTGTACTCTGTAAGGCAGGCAGGACTAATATCAATACAGGGATGAAGAGGCTTTGGTGGTTCTAATGAAAGATCCTTCCAGGTTTGTCACATCTCATCTCTCTGGTAGGTGCCTCAGTGTGTGCCTCAGCTGGGTGTGCAGTGTCAGCTTCTGTGTTATGAAAAGGCAATGGCTTTTAGTGTTTTACTTTAGCTTTAATAATCAAATAGTTATGTGTCAGAAAGCACATGGCTGGCCATAGCAGGATGTGTAATCTCCTATATTTTTTGGTAGTAAATTTGATATCTGCAGTTATTTTGCTGGGCTCAGTAAATCCTGTAGCAGGGGGATTTAAAGTAAAGCAAGTACTTTGAGAAAATTATTTCTGCTGTTTAGTGTTGTTTCCAAAGCCTCTGCTTTTGCTCTGCTGCTTCCTTCTGGGCTCCCTGACCCTGTATCATCATATTCTGCTGTATAAAAGCACTGGAAAATTCAAGGTCTGATCCCTCTGAGGAGGCTGGAGTGTTGAACTGCTCGTTGCAAGTGCCATCTAAGCCTACCTTGTTCAACTCCCCTCTATCTTTAAATGATTTCTAATGAGCAGAAAATAGTGAGCACCTTGTCTCACAGACTGCTCATCCTTTAGCATATTTTCCCAAAGCCTAGACATAGATCCATCACTTTAGCATACCTAACTTTCATCAAAGTTAATTTGGAAAAACATGTCTGAATTTGATTTGGAATTTATTTCAGCCGTGCACGTCTGCCTATTGACATTTGCTTTGCATAAACATTTGCACAGTCAAGTTTCACTCACATGATTACCCATCAAAAGCACAGTTAACAGGATTACATGTCTGTACTTTTATATGGGAAGAGATGTTTGAACCAATATAAAATGGGTTTACCCAGGGTTTTTGTAATGGCCCCTTTGCTAATGATTCTGTGACTCAAGAGCAGTGAGCTGATGGGACCACACTCCAGCACAGCCTGGCCAACACACACGTGCACTGCTCAGGGTCACCTCCTCCACGATTTACCAGAGTAGAGAATGGAGACAGTGGTAGAAGGGGGAAGGTTGCTTGACTTCCATCATTCCAGATGATAGACTGCTTCTGTAACATTATCAAAAACTGTGTATTTTATTTGCTGTGTTTGACTATATAGGAAATATATGTAAGCTGTAGAAACAACAGTGACAAGCAAGGCTTTCTAAACTACTGGACATATTTTTATTGCCATTTTCCAGGTACATATTCTTCTGCAGGTATCAGCCAGGCAGTAGATGATACGTGTACAGCTTTCTGCATTTCATAAGTGCTCAGCACAGAATATAGCTCTTCAGAAAGCATTCATCTTAATCAGATTTATTTCAGATTTATATTCAGCAAGGAATTCTCCCTCAGGTGCCTACGCTAGTTCATAAGAGACCCCAGGAGAATGGTAGATGAGAAGAGCAGTCAGAGAGAGAGTTGGGAGCCTGCTGGTGACAAACAGTGTGGTCAGAGCATCGCACATCTCCTTCTGTGTGGTCTGAAAGCTCTCCTTCCTTTTAAGTTGAGCTCAATTATTTTCATGCATAAGGAAAAGGTGGTGATCTAAAGTATATTTGCTCCCAGACTGGGCTCTGGGCAGCAGACACTACCCACTCCCACAAAAAGGAGTAAGAGGGCTCTTTCACCTGCCATTTCCCTCTCTCTCTGCAGGTTTTTCACCATCTACCTGTCCTGTTTGAGCTGGAACAGCACTAAGCTCAGGCTCTTTAAGTAACAGCACTTCCTGAAGTTAACAGCAGATTTTTGCAGACAGTGGCTGCTTCTAGAATTGATAAAATTCCCTATTTAGAGTTACTACCAAGGACTGTTCAGTGCAAAAAAGGCTCTTGCTTTTCCTTGCTCCTGTGCAGACCAAGGTCACTGCTCAATCTCATGAACCACGTTGGGGGGGCAGTAAGAAAGAGGCAGCAGCTGCAGGGAGAAGCAGCCAGGACAGATGACCCCAAACTGACCAACAAGGGATTCCATCCCATAGACATCATATTCGGTATAAAGCTGAGGGATCACGAGGGCCAAGGCTCTTCTTCCATGGCCAGTGTCTGGAAAATTCTGTCTGTTCTGCCTTTGATCTTGATCTGTGTGTTCCTGAATTCAGTTCCAGAATCCAGCTCCTGAATCCAGTTCCCATCTACAGCTGAATCCAGCCTGGGACTTCCCCGGTGTCCACTCCAGCACATCAGTGCTGTCAGTGATGTAATTGCCCTCAGGGGGCTGGGTTTGATATTGGGTCTGTATATATTTGTGTATATATCATGTTATTGTTATTATTTTCGTTAAAGCTGCTTTAGTTTTCCAACCTACAAGTCCCTCTCCCTTATTCCCTTTCTCTTCCCCTTCTGGGAAGGGAGAGGGGTTAATTGAGAGCATATGTCATTTTTCTAGTGGCTGGCCCAGCCTCTAAACCTTGACACTATCCCAAAGGCTTTTTCTCATCATTACACAACTACTTAGACTTGTAGCTGGAGTTCGGTTTTGGCAGAAATTGCAGCAAGGGGAGGGACTTTTTCTGAATTTTGTTCACCATTGTACTTTGAAGTTGATTAAAGTTGGAGTGATGACTAAGCAGCTGGGCTGGGAATCAGAAAACACTGTTATGCTCCGGGCTCTGCTACCAATCTGCTGTGCAATGCAGAGTGTGCCTCTCCAGTGCTGCAGGGCTCCGTGCAGGGGGACTGCCTGCCACGGGCAGCCACTTTACCCTCTCAGTGGGGTGGTTGTCAGTGGGGTATCATCTGGGGCTGCGTACTTACTGCTGCCAGTGCGGGTACTGTAGCTGGTCGGAGATCACCGTGCCTCTCTGCCAAGCAAGTTCCTCATCCCCAGCCTTCGCCTCATCCTTTCTGATCTTTCAGGAGTTGTTAAGTAAACCTTGCTCCTCATCCTTGCTGCCCTGGACATTAACGTAAGTCTTCATCCAGTGATTTCAACCAGCCCTACAACTGAAACCAGCTGGGTAACCTCCCCTGCCAAAACTGCAAAGCCTTGTCAGGCTCTGTTGAAGCTGCTTAAGTTGTGGTTAAGTTGCTCAGTGTCAAGGGCTATGGCTGGGTCATAGACAAATGACTGACACCCTCTGTTAACCCCTCTCCCTTCCCAGAAGGGGAAGAGAAAGGGAATAAGGGAGAGAGACTTGTGGGTTGGAAAACTGAAGCAGCTTTAATGAAAATAACAACAATAACATGAAATATATACAAATATGTAAGGATAAACAAGAGCCTTAAAGCCTATAAACATGGAGGGTTATCACATCTAGAAGTAGACACCATCCACAAACAACTGCAGTTAACTTCAGGAAGTGCAGTTACTGGGGAGAGTCTGAGCTGAAAAGTAAGGTCACTCAACAGAATTAGTTGTGTTCCAGCTCAAACCAGGATGCTCTGTCACTGAGCAACATTTTGAAGGCCCAAGGGCTTCTCCACGCTGGAATTACTATCAGTAAAGAAATTATAGGCAGCTCTCTGTAAGAAACATGAAGAACATGGCAGTGAAATGAGAAGTTGTTTCTACTTGGTCCCATTTGTAACTAATTTAAATAGAGAATATTTTTTTTTAACTGAAAACTTATGTCAAACTGTGAGTATAAAATGAGTTAAGACTAAAATATTTGGCATGATGATATTCAGTGCTTGAGCCCCAGACAGAAAGAGGGGAGAAGCACGCAGGCTCTGGAAACCTTGTCAGCAAAAGCCTTGGTTAACTTCCCTCAGCTCAGTGTTATTAGTAAGGCTTGTGAAAGGTCAAGCAGATTTCTTGTAACAGCCCAGTTATGCTCTTTATTCCAAGGAGTCTGTTCTCTATCATTAAACTAGCTTTAGTGCAATTAAATGCAGATTGTTATCTACAACCCACCTCTTATCTTCTCGTGTGCCTGCTAAATCTTCCAAAGAGTGGACTTTTATTTGCTGTGATCCCATAACAGCAAAATAAACTGACCAGGCATTTTCAGGTAGTCACAAAATATAAATGAAAAACTGTGGTGAGTCAAAGCCCACTGTTCAATATGTTCATCACATAAAATAGACTTGACTTGCAAATTCAGATTCTCAGGCTCTATTCTTGTCTAGCATCTGACAAGAACGAGACTCCAGTTTTATTTTTGACTTCCAATTTAAGCCAGGCAATTGCCTCCCCCATCTTGAGGTTGGCAACAAGAGATAGTCATAGAGAAAATGACCAGGTGGAAGAGTAAAATCACAATGACAAATTGGAGTTTTTTTTATTTATTTTTTTTTAAAGTATTGATCTTAAGCAGAGAAGTTGTGTACTATAGCTTGAGGCTTTCCTTTCTCTAAAAATAACAATATTATAGGCATTGGTTGTGACAGCAGGGACCAGAACACCTACAAGGATGTGACTTGTAGATATATATGGTAAAAAAAGTACTGTTTTGAAATGCCTTCCTTCTTCCACTGATGGCTCAGATTCCTTAGCTGCCTGACAGGAGAACCAGGAGGGCAGGTGAGTGATTTTCCTTGGGCTTCTCACCAAATTCTGTTGCTTTATTCTTCAGAAAATCCACAGCATGGCAGCGATGTTGCTTTTCCTTAATGTAAATTCAGGCATATTAGGATTCTAAATTTGTACACACAAAAAAACCCCTCCTGTTCCACGTTACTGAAACCAACCTGGGAAAGCCTTTTCTTCATTTCACACTTAGCCTGGCTGGGCTTAAAAAAATTTACATGAAAAGCCTGTGCAAGCTTAGAGGTTTCCTGCAGAGCTTTTGTCTAAGCTTAGAGCAGCCTTGGACAGGCTCTTGTGCCAGCAAGTGAGTTAACTGTGTATTGCCTCACCATTTCAAACCGGGCCATGAACTTCTCTTTGGCTCTTGCTCTTGTTTTCCTCAGTTTCCTCCTGCTCACGCTTCCTCGAGCAGGTTCTCCCTCTCCTCCTCCATCCACAGCAATGCCCCCAATCCTCCCCACTCCTACGCTGCAGAGGACATGAAACCAGCAGCAGCAGCAGGGAAGTGCCAGCCCGGAGCAGAGCGTGCAGCTGGGTCATCCCTCTGTGCCTTGGAGGCACGGCCCAAATCAGCGAATCCCAGCTGAGCCCCAAGTACCCGGCAGTGCAGGTTACCAAGAATATGACAGACTTGATGTGAGTGAAGTTTAGAGAGTGGGAAACTCGACTGCTTTAAACGTGCTCTTAGCAGACAGGTTTTGCCCTGCGTCTATAGAAGGACAGAGTGAATTCAAGAGGACAGCTTTGTCCTCTTACAGCACTTTTACCCCCTCAAGGCAAGTAACTCACATTTTGAATTCACAGGGCTGGACACAGCCCCAGCAGCTGCTTTTCTGGGTGGTAATGCACTCAGCACAATGGACAAGAAAAAGTAGGCAAATATTGCCCCCCTTACTCCCCACTGTAGCCATCCTGAACCTCTTTCAGCAGATCCATGTCTCCAGGTGTGACTATTGCTAACGGGAAAATAACACCTTTTTTTAAACTCATGTTTAGTTTATAATTAAAAACCAGTATAATGAAAGACAAGTGATCCACCTTCTGCTTCATTCTCACTGGTTCTGTTCTGACCGTGGCAGCAGGGTCTTCCCAAGTGCCTTGAGGCATCTGCAGGGGACCAAAGTGTTTCCCTGGCAGTTATAATAATTCTGTCACTCTTACCAAAATTACAGTTTCTGCAGCACCCCACGGGGAGATCGTGGTGTCGAGAGCTGGCTTTGGATGTAATTCTGTGACATTTTTCTTCCCTTCCTAAAAATAAAACTGAAATGTATTTCCTCTGGAGTGTTGTGGTTTAGGTTTATTAAAACAGTGGGTTGGAGCACTCATATTCTGAGAGATGGCTGATCAGAGACTTTTACACCACTCTGTGTAGATATTTGATACTTTTCCTGAAATTTAAGACCTCTTAAATAGAACATTAGAACCAAGAAGCACTGGTGACGTGTTATATAGCTGTATTTTAATGTACTGAACAACAATGAAGTGAGCATTGGTTTTAGGTGGTAGCATTCAAAGGGCAGGCAGCCAGAGACAGTACTACAACAGCAGATACTGAAAGGAGAGATTCCTCCAAGGATGTGCTTAGTTGTAGCTCAGATATGGAAAACCATTATCAAAAAAAAATAAACTTCTATAATAATTCTTAAATAGACATTGTATATATTTTTCTCTCATTAAAATGAAACCTTTCCTGTCGTCTAAAATTATCTTTAATTAGGATTGCATAAGCTAACAATAAAACTGCTGAGGATTAGAACCAGGAGACGTGTTCAGCTCATGGCTTTAATTAGATTAAGCTCTTCATTGCCAGAAGTAAGAGATGAAGCATTAGACCTCTTTAACATTTAATCTGGAGAATGCTTTGTAATTGTATTTAATATTGTGAGGCAAAAGTTTACGGGGGGAAGGGGGAAGCAATCTGCCAACATCTTTTGATGGGATGCTTACTTAGCTGTTTGTCACGTTTTAAAGACAGATCATTTCAGGAAGGCACAGAATGATGGAGAGGAGGTGGGCTGGGGGGTGTCTCCCACATACTCAGTCTCATCGAAGTCCAGATTGACACTAAAGTGGCTTTGTCGTTAGCTACCTCCCTTTCAGCCTTGTTTAATCCTGTTTTCCTCAAGACCTGTGGAAAACATTTGAAAAAGAGTAGATCTAGCAGTGCTTGTAGTAAGTCATCAAACCCCTGACCAGTCACTCAGGTGGGTGGCATCACCAGTGCAATGTGCTTTATGGTCAGATGCATCCCTACTCAGTATATCGGGTTAGGTTGCTAATAAGCAAATTTAGTAGGCTTTTCAGGGCTGCAGACTGCAAATTCCAGTGTGAGCATTGAAGACACGCAGTTAGAGCTTCCCTGTCAGCACTGGGTACCAGGCCATCATGATCCGGTGATGGAGTCAGGAGTATTCTACTGCACGCTGTTGTAAACAGCACCGTTCACCTTTCAACTGCTTCTCTGAGACCCTCAAGAGCACAGGACTGAGTTATCTCCCCTTTCTTAGCTGCAGGTTCCTGACATGGACTGTGGAGAAGATTGTCCGGGTTTATTTACTTCACCAGCACAACTGTGCAAGATTTAGCTACTACTTCTTTCCTCTCTCTGAGTTTGTTCCTCGGCAAAGCCCTAGAGAGCAATCAGCTGTGACCTCCCTCCTTGCCAGCAGGGCACACACTGTTCCTTTCCTCCTAAAGCCTAAATGTCTAGAGAAGAGGACACAGCTGGACAGATGTGCTCTAGCAGTCACCAGCTAGCAGGGAAAAGGCAAAAGGATCACCTTTGTGTAAACAGCTGCTTAGGACAAGCTCGACCCAACTCACCATGTTTCAAGTTCTTGCTCTCTCCAGTGCCCTCTCCTTGTTTTCCAAAACTTAGTTCTGACACAGCTCAGTCCAGAAGATAAACACTGTGGTGTTTAACTAAAAGATGCCATTTATAATTCAAATCTGAAACCAAGCTCCAGAGCCCTTAAATACTTCTCTCCCAGAGGTGTTTTGTTAAGATTTTGGGAAATGCTCTCTCTGGAATTTCAAAACATGCTGTTTTCCTGCATTCCTTTATTTCAACAGAGTAGAGGGATTGCAGCAGTGGTGCTGATGTGAGCTACGTGACTCCATCAGGAAGGATAATAATAAAGTAATTCAAGAATGGTATTTAAGTTGATAATAACTTTAAGATCTTTTCACTAATAGGTACTAAAGTAAGGCTAATACAGCTAATCAACAGCAAGTTCTGCTGTTTCTGAGTGAACAAAATCATAGGTGATGTCAGCTGAAAGCTGGGCTAGGTTATTTTTGTCTTGGACTTGGATCCTGGTCCAGTTGAACTTGGTTGTAGTGCTGCAGGGTATTTCAGTTAACCACCCCAGTAATACCCCTACAGACAAGGAAATAATCAATCCTCCTTCCCAGTGAAAGGAGGTTGGCTTTAAGGAGTTTGACCTTCTACCACTTTACCAAGTGTCCTTGATGAACAGAGCTCAGATCAGTAAACCTGGCCAAAGGTTGTTCTGCTGGACTAATAAAATCTGTCGTTATTCGGTTCCTTAAATTCAAGGAGTAAATTACCTTGTGGGAGCATTTACCCTGAGGACTCATACTCAGAGATACGTGGCATGGTCTTTTGAAAATAAAATGTTACATAAAGGCAAGGTAATCTTAAGGGAAGGCAATTTGTAGGACAATACCTTATCTCTTGTCTCATTTAAACTGGGCTCCTCTTAACTGAACCTCTCATTACAAACCTATCTGAGGGAACCACTATGATACGCGTGCTCATTTCTAGGCAGAGAGGTTAATATTTCTAATTAGAAAGAGGCTTACTAAGGCATTTTTAAATCAACTGTCTTTGATCATAAAGGCTTCTTGGACATTTTAAGCTTTTTATTGATTTACGTTGAAACCAGTTGTTCCTCATTTAAATTCTACTGGCGAAAGCAGAGGCATCACAAACGTTGAGTGTGTAGGAAAGATGGTAGTTCTCAGCTAACTGAAACAAAAGTTATTAAGGTTGAAGGCTTATTGTCCTCCCTCAAATGAGTATTCATGTGCAAAGCATCACATTTCAGATTTCCCAGCAAGTTTTCTGTTTAACTTGCACATTTAGAGATGGCATGGGTAATGTTGATCCTGATATTTTCACTTGCTGAAGGTGGATAAATTTCAGAGGAAACAATGCTGCCATTTCAGAAGAGTTCATCTTTCAATCCCTAGGTTTCTGGAGTGTGTACGGAACTGGCTTTGAGGGTGCTGTTGCTTTTTGAATGATTGGCCAGCTTTATGGATGCAAGCAGCAAAGACAACCAGATGGTAACGCTGGTATCCCCTCAACCAGTCCAATCAGTTCCTTCAGCCACAGGAAATGGGAGTAGTAGTAAAAATACAAATTACAATCCCACTTTCTAACAACCAACGGAGCTCTTTGCAGGGGGCAAACGTATTGCCCAGTGGTCCTGTTGCATATTGCTACAAGATCTGGGGGGGCAGAAGGAGGGTGATGCTCCATCCTGCAAGATCTCTGGGACAGAAAGGCAGCGTTAGCCACCCGAGAGAAGGGGGGGAGCCTTATCTCTGCAAGCACCAAGCACAGATGTGGAGTTTGCTGTGGATTTCCAATAGGAATAGTACCAGAGAGAGGATGTTAAAGACACTAATGTTTGAGATCTTTGATCTTCTTTGACAGAAGCTGCTGTTGAAATGCAAATGATTTATTAATTACAGCACAGCACCTCGCGGGGTAAGAGAATTGGGTTGTGCTGTAATTTATGAGTCCAGCAAAACAACCTCATGAAACTTTGGAAAAACTGGGGATCCTGGGGGGAAAAAAAAAGTGAGTACTCAAGCAATTAAGCACCTACTTTATCAGCCAGGCAGAGCAATTGCCTCCCCTCTTCTCCAGTTGCCCTTCCTGGAGTTATTGCATGTTTCTGAAGGAGAGGAAAAGAATCAAAGAGTGAG
The DNA here is from genome assembly GCA_025331215.1 of Actenoides lindsayi. Classification (NCBI taxonomy): domain Eukaryota; kingdom Metazoa; phylum Chordata; class Aves; order Coraciiformes; family Alcedinidae; genus Actenoides; species Actenoides lindsayi. Next base: position 28,877 of record WTSP01009252.1, read on the forward strand.
AAAGGAAAATCTTCCTGGAAAAAAGTATAAATTCGGCAAAGAGAGGAGAAACAGTGAATCTCCCTGGATACGGTTGTCTCTCCTGATAAGGAGACTCTAGCTCACGGGGGATTTGATTATTTTGTCTGGATACAATTAGCCTTTGTGCCAGACTCATCCTCTCATCGGGCTCCAAAGCTGCAGGGTTTTACAAGTGTAAAGGAAGTATTTTGTTGTATTCATAAAAACTGGCATGAGGGAGTATTTTTGTAGCAAGACATTGAAAGAATTGTTTTTGTTTCTGTTTTAAAGCCACAAAGCTGTTGTGATCCTGTGCGGAACATCCCCTTGCAGTCTGGGAAGCATGGTGAAAAGGCTGCCAGTGTTGGGGGTGTAAGGAAGGCGGGCCCCTTGCCGTACCTTTGTGGTTCATGGGATGTAAGCAACTCCCTCTTACTCTTTGTGCACCCCTTGTCACCTCTGTGAAATAAGCAGACCCTTCTTTCTCTTTTCTATAAAAACTTGAGAGTTTCCGGTAGTTGGCAGTCAACGAACACCCACTGATGGTCATGCTCTTGTTCCTTGCTTTGAGTAACGCTGCAGCCTGCAGTTCCAGGTGAGTATGAGGATCTGTTTATAGCAGTGCAGGAAGCAAAAATGGCCAGAAGGAAAAATCCCATATTTATTTATTCATTCATAGTTTCTAGAAAACTGAATTCTGTCCAATTTTCCTACACACACACACTTCAGGAAAAGCTAGGAAAACTTCCTTCCATTATCAAGCTATTTGCTTTCCAAACATGGTCAGCTAATTAATTCTGTCAAGGACGGATTCATAAATAATCAAGATTTCACCAAACAGGCTTCTAGCTCCTCTCTCTGTGAAAATTCATGTACAGCTTTTATTTTAGAAAGCTCTTAAAAATATCTAAGCCAGAAATGGTCTTTTTTTTCCCCATCTCCTGGTATGTGTTCTGTGCTCTTACCTTGAGAGTTACTATGAAAACATCCTTTGCCCCAGAGCCGGGGCCTAGAGCAGCTGTGTTCAGGGCCAAGCCATGGGGAAGAGGAGCGTGGTCACCCCTCGACACAGCGAGGTTACGACGCAGGGCCCGTCCTCCTCTGCCAGCAGCTCTGGGTTTTGTTCTTGCTGCCTACTGAGGGTTAGGCTGGGCGGGTTGGATTGGCCCTCATCGTTTGCATCCTTTCTAGGGAAACGAGCAGAGCCGGGGGAAGCGTTACTAATTGGCTACAGGATCCACTGTGTTCTCTAAGCTTAAACTACAGCTTTACTAAGGAAAGCCATATCGCCAAGGATCATGTTCCAGAGGAAGGCAGGCATTAACAACTACTTGCAAGCAGTGAGGACACGTTGGAAATCTTCACAAGAACGAGGACAGTAACTTTGGATCGAGTTGGTTCACGGGGAATTATTTCAGCCTTCCCCTTTCACACTTGGCTGGTGCAGTTTCCACTGGTGATGGGTTTTTTTTTTTGCACTCCCTCAAGAGTGGCTTTGCTGCGTCGCTAGCGCATCGCAATTACCGCTTCCCGCCCCGCTGCTGCCTGCCTTTCAGGGCTGCCTGAGTAATCTGTTTGTGTAGGCTCAGGATGTGTTACCGTCCTGAAAGACGTAATACCAAAAGCCATTTGAATGTGACAATTGATTTTTTTTTATTTATTTTTTTTTCCTCTGAAGTTGGATTTGGTTGTCAGAGCCCGCACCTAAAGATTGCGTTGCTGTGATTGCTCTTTGTGCGGCGTGCCGGGCCGAAATAAAGCCGTAGAGCAGAACGCAAGCAAAAAGTCACTTGAAAAAAAAAATTTGCCTCCTCTTTGTAAAGAATGGGGGAAATCAAATGCATCATAGATTTTCCTTTCAGCTTTGGTAAAAGTGACCTACAGTGGGAGGAGGGCTTCTCCTTCCATTTCCTTGTATTCACAAGGAAGACGGAGATGATTATGCATTTGTATTTGCATTACCTCCTGTATTAGAAATGGAGATTTTATCTGCCCTGGAAGACACTTACCCAGAGTAGTTCAACTTACACCCTCTCAAAAACACAGTGGCAAAAAAATATTTACCAAAGACGTTCAGCAGTTTGTTCTTAGTCACATCAATTAAACGTGATAATTAACTCTTCGGGGAAAGAGAACAGTTTTACACAGTCCAATGGCATAGCACAATGAATATTATTTCAATCCCTTAAAAGTTCATGATCAGAACCAGAGATAATCAAGCATTTCTTTACCTGCTATTTCTGAGATTAAATGAAAACGACAGCATGAAAGTATTCATCACCTCTTATCTCTTTTCAAGCCTTTTTATGTACCAAGAAAAAAAAAATCAAATAGGGCAAGCAACGGTAATTGTTTGAAAGTAAAGATTCTCACCCTTTAAATTATTTTTTGAACTGTCAACTTACAAAACTGTTCAGAGTAATTTACGTAGTGCAAAAATATGTGCACCCTGCTGCATCGCTTTGTATCTGCCATGAGCACATGAACTCTAGTGAAATCTCATCTAAGATCTGAAAAAGTAACACAAGCAGGATTTGGGCCTGGGACTGTAGTAACTGGTTACCTACGCTGGGCCTTTATTTTTTACTCAGAACTCTCTTTAATATGCTGAGCTGGAGGGGAGCCAGCTGGCATGTCCATATCTATCCATTGACTAAATAAATACAGTGTCATTAAAGCCTTTTCTGCAAATATAAAAGCATAATTATTTATTTATCTTCTGCTCTTTGCCAAGGCAGCGAGCCTGTGGTGAACGTGCCTCATTCCACTCGGGGATTTGCCTTGTGAAGTGAGCGATGCAAACTCCTCTCTGAACATCGGGGGGGGTCAGAATGGGGCTCATATTAGTTCATGGGGCTCATATTAGCTCATCTTCGCACAAACAAGAGGTCTTTCCATTCCAGTGTCTTCAAACTCAGGTGGTTTATTGATACGAATACCAGTCAGTGTTTGGTTGCTCAGTTTAAATTCACTGCTATTTCTGAGGCTCTGCCATCCATAGGTCAGCCCACCTACATTATATTTATCATCTTAATAAGATGCTGCGATACTTGTTTGGTGTTTTAAACCCCATCCAAATAATGGCTTGGAAATCTTGGGAATATCATGCTGCTCTCAGTCACTCAGCTATGCTCAGAGAGGGGAAGAAACCTTGTTTTACAAACAGCTGCTTCTCACTTCCCCTTAATGCTTCTCACTTTCCCTTCCTGTTTCAGAACGTGGCAGCTCCGCTCTGCACAGCAATACATAAGAGAGTACTTAGCTCAGTCAAGCTTTAAAAAGTTTGTTTCCTCAGAAAAGCATAAATTAAGGAATCTCTGGGTTTTTAATGCAGGCCAATGGCTTCACACTGCTGAGGCAGAAAAGGCAGAGATTTGAGAAGGCTGGGGGTTTGGAAGTGCCCACGGGGGCTGTATGAAGGCAGCAGCATCACACAGAACCAGTTCTGCATCTCTCATTGAGGTGCAGACTGGAGTGCCAGCCCGGCCCTACAGCACAACCCAAGGTAATGCAAAGCAGCTCTGCTGTAATGCAGCACATCAGGAATGTTATTTGTCTCTGCAAGAGGCTGGTTAGTCTCCGGTGAAAGATGCCCGTTGAGTCTTGCCTTTTAAAGAACTATGTCAAGGGGATAATTCGAGCCACTTTTCATGCAGGTACTTGAACACCTGTTTCTCCTTCATTTATCTGCCAAAGCGTATTAGTTCAGGATAACACCTACTGATTTTGTATACTACTGCTGTGGGGTTTTTACCTCATAGTAGTAGAGGTGAATACCGTAAGTGGCTCTTCTATAGGCCCTAAGCAAAACTGCATTCAACAACCCCCTAAGATGCATGGGTCATATGGTAATTTGGCTCTAACATTAGGCTAAAATTAAGCTGCCATCACCTCTAACTGTCGTGTTTCTTCACAGTGTATTCATCCAAAATGTACACCACCCCCATATTCTGTGAGCCTGCTCTTTACTGTGGCAAATTTAATATCTTCTAGTTAACTGGTTTCAAGGAACCTTGCTATATTTGCAGATTATCAATGTCATCTTTTCCTGCTGCTTATTCCTCATTTGCAATTATAATAATCCATGATATTTCAGCCATCTCCACAGCAACTAATTATGATGGCAGAAATAGACTGCCATGGATTGCTATTATGCAACAGAAATGAGTGAACTTTCACAAAAATAAATCATCCAAATCTTACTGATGTAAAAAGAGACCAGGATAAAGTCAGAACGGAAGATTATTAAGGTAGAGTTAATCATTAAATTGTATTATTTCTTCACTTACAGCTGAATTTTGAAGCTGCTTCATGAATATTTGAATTAATGTATTTAAAACAACATAATGGCGTTTTGATAATCTTCAGAAAAATATTTCAAGGTAGTGCCAACTGTTATCAAATTTGTAATTGTCCGTGGAGCAGTGATTTGCAGCCTCTCCATGGTTCTTTTGTGAAACACTAGTCAAAATCTGCAGAACAGCTCGACTTCATTCTCTTCCTTAAAGAAACTTCCACACTCAGGTCATTACCCAACACCGGGCAGGATTTCAGATTTCAGGTTCACATTCCATTGGCACCTCACGTGCTGAACTGTCAGAAAGTAATCCATAATGATTAAGATTTGTCCAACATGAAATGCAGCACATGCTCTTACATTTCCTACATCTGAAAGGAAAAAAGTTAAAAAATAATACAAAAAACAGTCTTCACTTTCCCTGGAATTAATGAATGACAAATCCTGAAGCCCACATTGAGAAAGGGTTCTAAGCCTGAATGCCACAGTAGCTGGTAAGCTACTTTTGCAAAGAGAAATGAAACCTGGACCCATTTTTGTAGTTTTAGATGCTAATACCTTGAACTTTGTATTACTTAACAGGTCTGATTTAATCACGCAAGAAAAATCCCCTGCCATGCATGGTAAGGAGATAAAATTCAAGTTCCTTTCAAAGGCAAATGAGATGCCTTTACGTATTTCCCAACAATTAGATAATTGAATACCCTGTACAGTTTTGTGCATTGGGATTGAAGGTGTTTTTCCCCAATTCATTAAACACATCCTCTGGAGATAAATACAATCAAGGACAGACACAGTAGATCAAACCAATGTCCATGTGGCCCGGTATCTTTTCTTGCACTTAACAGGTAGGTTTAGTAAAAGTATATGCCAGAAGCAGGGTAAATATGTATTTATTTGCCTCCTCACATAACAAATCCTATTGTGGCACTCAAAACTTCATCAGCCAAAAGCTGCACCCAAATTAAGGAGCCACGTGTGGATTTATCGTCCATCGCTTTTTATCCTCCACTGCAAATTGTCACGTAAGCCCAATTACTCCGTTGGCCTTCATGTGTATCTCTTGCAGTTAATTCCACAATGACAAAAGACATTGTCCTCAAAAGCACCTTTTTTTTCAGATGCTCCCTGATCATTTTCTTGGGTGCTCTTTATTTCTTGCATGAGAGCAGCAGCTCCCATTGCTGCCAAAGGCCACCTCATGCATTCAGAAGGCAAAAGCCCTTCTGGCGTGAGTTTCCCATCATCTCCAGGTCCAGAAGAGTGTGGGTGCTGTGGGGATGCTTTGAAGGGCTCTGCCAGGCCAAGGGAGCCCTGTCTGGTGAGGCTTCCACCAGAAGGTATGTAGAATATGTGTACTGGTGTTGGCCACACTGTTTTCTGCGTGGATTTTCCTTCAGGGAACTGTCTGGTTCATGCAGAGCACAGCCTAGGTGACAGTTACTAGGTGTTTTTGTGAATGTCAGGGGACCACAACCTTGGTATAAAAGAAAAAGTGACCCAAAAAAAAAGCAGTTGCACTATTGCTCTTTACTCCTGTACAAGATGCAGATCCCTTTAATAATTCTTCTTGTATTTTTCCATAACTTTCTTAGTTCTGCTGTATCTTTTTGGAGATGGATAACCAGACCTGTGTTAGCTGTAGACTACTACACTAGCACAAAGCTGCTGTATTTATTTCCTAATAAATCCTAATTTCTGTTTTCTTTTTTACTGCCCCAAGCATTAAGATGATGTTTTCAGAGAATTGTTAGCAGTTTCCAAGTGCTGTCTTCTGAGTGGGAATGACTGATTCAGCTGTGGTTGTACATAGTTAGGGCTGCCTTTGCCCAAATGCCTTTTTTTGCTCTTATCAATGTTGAATTTCGTTACATGTCATTTAGTATCATAAGATCTTTTGTAGCTCTTTGCAGTCAGCCTTTAGTTTTGGATTCAATCAGCAGATTTTATCGTCTCCCTGTTGCCAGCCTTTCTAGAATGTGTCTTTGTGAGGAAGAGAGCAGGTTGTACCACATCCCTCTGGTTTATGCATGGGGCATTCCTCCTTGCCTTCTACACGTTAGTAATCCATTAGAGGATGTTCACTCTTACCTCATGCAATGTTCATTCTTTCAGGGACCTTAATGTAGGAGTTTGGGAACTCTGAAGGCACTAACATGGATCAGAGCATCTTCATTCATTGACTTCTGTGAACTTCCTGCCTCAAACCCAGGATGATTCTTCTCCCATCTCTGACTTTGGTTCTAGGTCTCCTGTTTCTAGCTCTATTCTCTATAGCTGTTCCTACACTGGTGTTATGGAAACCAAGCTTACTGGTCTGTAATTTCCAGGTCATTTTGAACTCTTAAAAATAGCAGCCTCCTCTTTGCCACCTCTGACTTTTATCTAGGTTACGTGCCATGCTTCCTAGTTCCTATTTGATTTCCTGAGGATTTCTGGGAAGAAAACTTCCTGGTCTTGGCAGTTTGCTACGGTTGAATTTATTGATTCCTTTGAAAAGTTCTCCAAGTGACACTGAGTAAGACTTCCAAAGCCACTTTAAAGAAGAGTTACACTTTGAGATTCTGCTGAGGCTCTTAAGGGTTAACACGGCTGTGAAAAATAGTTGGCTTGTTTGCCATGGCCTTTTTGCTTCTGGATAATTGCTTTTAACCTTAGATCATCTATGAGTGTACCAATTTTCTGTTTGGATTTCTACACATTTAACAGATAAAGTTCTGGACAGCGGGGACACTTACACTGAAATACTGAGATATGCAAGAGAATACTGTAGCTGTAATTATTATCAGCTTCTGAACTAGAAAGTAGACTTGCACAACTTTAGGTGATAAGACAATGGTGTTAAAGACACTTTGCAGTTTTTTCAGCTCGAAGTCTGCTATGTACCAACCAGGCAGTGTCGTGGCACAAGCTGGAAATACCATCCAAAGATAACTGCTGAACGATGTGACAGCTGCAGTTCAGGAATCCTCTTATTTTGGATAAGTGTCTGTTGCTTTGTGATTCAGTCACTTCTATAATCAAGCATTAAATGAACGATTTCCTGTTGGGCTCCTAACAGAGCTCTGTGGTGAAGGATCGATGCCAGTTCATTCTAGTAACAAATGCATTTTTCATGTGTGTGTGCTTAGTGGAGGTTTTCTGGGTGTACAAAAGCAGTGATGGTTTCCAAGAAGTATTTCAAATCATGATGGCTTCTCTCTCAAAAAGGTGCTAAGCCAACTTCAGATGTAAGTAGCTATTTGCTAGTTGCAAGCTATGCTTTGTAACATCTGTTTTTAAGAGGTGTACACGTGGACACAAACACACAACATTCGTCTGCTTTGTGTGTCTATTTGTGTACTAATTATTCCAGTCTAAGTGAAAGAACTCTTTCCTGAACTGTAAGTGACTGCAACAGTGTTCTGTGTGCAAATGCACGCTCGGGGTAACGTGCAGGTATTTTTTGAGTTCTCCCAAATTCCCATCTGGTGAAATAGAAGTGGCCAACAGATCAAGCTTTCTTCACTGTAGCCCAAGTCAGATTTTGTTAGGAAGTAATGCAACATTTTGACACATCCTCTGGCTGTGAGTATCAGTCTATATGTGTTTGTAAAGTTACAGTGGCGTGGTAAACTCAAGCTGTAAAGCCATCTAACACAGCAGGTTGCTGTTACTATAGGAGGAGTTGTGCTGCTTGTCTGACTGAGTGCAGCTTTCTTTCCTATCAGCAGGGAGATCCTCCAAGCTATCAAACAAGGGGACCAAATGCTGACCAGTAATTTGGCTGCCACCTCCTGGTGCTCTGTCCAAGCATTCCTCCTCCCTTATCATCAGCCTGCTGTTGTTTTGGTTCTATCTTAATATTTTCCCCCCTCTTTCTATCCCAAGAAAATTGACTGCTTCACCCTCTAAAAGTTACGCTGGTGAATCCAGTTTCCTGACATCTGCTAGACTTGTTTCTGTAAACTCTGCTCTGTATTTTGCCATCTGGATGAGGAGCAAATCCAAAAGCAGCAGCTTGCCTGGTTATTTATATCCCATGTGTAAACTGTGTTCTGGAGAGAGTTCTGTTCAGCTTCAGAGAGTTGCAGGAGTCATTATCTTATTCTAGCAATGCCCACCATGCAGATGCTTTGGTTTTTTGCTTTGAGGAAGGTCCTTTAACCTGTTATGAAGGAGAACATTGCAAACAGACATGTCTGACAGTACAGGTGACACTGCAGTTCCCTACTGCACTATCATCTGTCTGGGTACCATCTTCTAAGGGTAAGAAAACACACTGCAGATGCCTCACCCAGCTCTTCGCTGATTTGCTCTTAGCATAGCTCTTGTTTGATGCAGGTATGGAAATCTGAGGCTGCAAGGTGCCTAAAGCAAGTTGAGCCACTTGTAAAAAGCAGCTGTTCTTGGGGATGTACAGCTGATGATGGTGTTCCTACATATTTCTTATATATCATCACTCCTCTGGTTGCAGAGTCTTGAGGCTTAGAACCCATATTCTTACTGACACTGCAACTTCTGCAGAAGCCTGTAGGAGAAACCAGCATGTCATCTGCTAGTGGTCCATGTGAGAACCTGAATGGATCTCCTATGATAAGGATTACGTCAGCTGCCTTCTGCTGGCACTTCAGACACAGCTCCATTGCAGTTAGAACAGTGGTGGTAACAGCTCTGCTCCATTTATCTTTAATCGAGCTATAGCTACTTAAGGAGCTGGTAGCGGTGTGGACTTCACCATAGGCTGGTCTAACTTGCCAGGTTTCTTACTTGGATGAAAGCCTTCAAGTCAGTCAGTACCACCCCCTCATTACTGTTTTTGATGCCTAAATTATATATCCTCAGGACACCCAGGGTATGGCTTTCTGTGCTGCAATCACACTGTAATTGCAGAGCAGGTGTTCTCTAAGATATGCTGTGTTACCTTGCTGCAAATTTCTTTAATTAAGCTTCAGAGCCTCATTTTTCATTAAGTTGTGGAAAGCAATACTTGTCAGTGGCTCAGTTTTCCAGTTCTTGACCTAATATTACTTAGAAATTCATGAAAACACTGTGTGGCAGGACAGAGGGAAGAGCAGGAGGAATGTATTTTCTCCATTTGTTCAATATTCTGATCAGCTTTCTGAATTTCTCCCTAACTTGCTGTACAATACTTCTAAAATGTGATGAGAAAAGCAACTATGTAGAAAGGAGATGGAAATGCAAATCTTTCCAACATCCTACTGATAGACGTCACCATTCATTGACACAGGGAAGTTCTGTTTTGCTATTTATTAGCTGGGCAGTGTCTACAGTCTTGTTTTCACTTCCATTTTCTTCCATTCTTTTTGAACACACACCTTTTGTTATACTTGTCAAGATTTCTTGTATTATCTCCCATTTTCATGTATTCATCTTCTGCAGGCTCGCTCTGCTTGGCCTATGAAATCCATTATGTTGGGTTTCTTTGCCTCTAGCTTGAATTTTAGTTCCCTCCCTAGCAAGGCAGCTTCTTTGCTTGAATTCTTTTCAGTCCTTCTATATGAAAAAATTATAGTCCATCTGCTCTTGGATTAGTTTTCTGATTTCTGTAGTTCAGTTGCTTCTGTTAATTATGGTAGAGTTGTTCAGATGTTATTTCTCTGCCTTTCCTTGTGTTTGCTGAATTCGTGGTTGTGGGCTGTGTTTCTGAGTTGTGTTACTGTATTGTGACCTCCTTTGCTTAGTGTGCTTTGCCATATTTTGTTTAGCTCTTGCAATTCTATGTTTACAGATTTGACTTTGCATCCATTTTCCTCTCAAGTCTGTTCCTCTGGCAGTTTATGTGCAGTAATGATCAGTACAAATCTTTCAGCTTCTTCCTCTGTTTTACTTTCTTTCCCCATCACTAAAGAAGAGAGAATTCAGTTTTTATCTGTAGTTACCAAGCGTGACAACTGTTACACGTCCTAAACTCTTCTGGTCACTAAATAGGGCTGTTAAGTTTCATCCTGCATTCTCAAAGGAATGTGTGTATTTTTACTGTGTGATTTCAAAGGCTTTCCCATTGCAGATGAAGGTTTACCATGCTCTTTGCTCAGTGTTTCTTACTGGAGATGGACCAGGGTCTCGAGTAGGTCTGAATTTGAGTGGAAGCAAGGTGCCCTAATATCATCCTTCCTGTGCTTTAAGTAGTCATAATCTAAAACAAATCCAGTTGTACTTGCAAGACTGGAAATAAAATTAATAGAGGATTCATTGTGGTTTTTTGTTTGGTTGGTTTGTTGTGTTTTCATTTTGTTTTGGTGCTTTCTTTTGTCCTTTTTGCTTGTTTGCTTTGTTCCCTTTTTTTTATTTATTTATTTTTATTTTGGCCTCTTTTTTCTTTTATTTGTCTTAATTTTAGATTAAGATAATCTAGATTTCCCAGCCTAGCATGCTGGCAACTGGCCACAGAAGAGATGCTGATAATGCTTTGCTACCAATCTAGCAGGTGATGAGCCAAGTTGTTTCAACTTCTCTTTACCTCACTTTTCCAACTCTGTGATGATACTAATGATACTGGTTTGCTTCTAGAGTAGCTTGAATAGTAACTGCCCCTAGTGTGGCATCAATGATGGGGTTTGTTCCTGGTTTATTCATTTGTCTTGTAGGATGTGCCACAGAAGATTTCCAAACTATTAATGTGCTGAAAGGAGTTTATTTGGACAAATACTGTAGCAGCAACTGATTTGGGGAGGTATTTGCAACAGTATTGTTAAAACAAGCTTAACTTTTAATACCCACACATCTTTCCCCCATTGACCTTTACTGATTTTGTCATCTCAGAATGGGAGTGCTTGGCTACAGGCAGAACAAGAACTGTCATGGGCAGACATCCCAGACAAAAAGGGGCTCCTAGTCCTTTCTAGGTAGTCATGTTTCAGGTTTTGTAGATGTCCTGTTCCGGGGGAGCCCAGGCTGAGATGACACACAACCAAACCTTCTGTAACAAGCTTTACATCTCAAAGATTCAGAAACCTGTGGGAATATTTTTTCTTCCCTCATGCTTCGAGAGACATACGAGCGTCGAAGCCAGGCAAAAATCACATTTAGCACTGAGCAAAGCAAAACAGTTATTTCAAGCAAGCTATGCTCTGGCATCGGTCAAACCCCCAGCTCGCAGCAGCAACGCTGGGTGTCATGCCACAGCTATTGAAACAATCCCAAAATTAATGGAGCTCTGTGTGAGCTGACACAGCTACATTTTCCTCAGCTCTGTCTGAGGTTTTCATCTGCAGCAGCATTTCTTTTCTTAAAACTACCCTCTTTAGTCAGTTTTGATTTCAGGAGTGGATTCAGCCCTGAGTTTATGCATCTTTTTCTCACCTGCTCACCTTTAGCTTCCTTTGTGGTCAGTAAAGACTAACAGGCACTTGCAAGGTGCAGTTCAGCCTGGTTTACATTAGGCTGAGGTCAGTCGTGCTCAAGACTTGCTCTTCCAACTTGGAGGCAGAAGCCTACACTACAAAAATTTGTATCAGATTATTCTGGCTCCATTTGATTGTCAGAAAGTCTACGTAGTTGGGAGAGTTTCAAGATGATGTAACACGTTTTAGTACATAGTCCATCACATCTGAAAACCTCTTCTTCCTTGCAAGTGTAAAGGAAATACTGATGGTTGTTTTTCTTAATACTGTGCAAAGCAATTGGTTTACTTGTTTCTAATTAATTCAGGTCTCAATTATTAGCAAAGCAAATTTCTGCCTGTTGAATCCAAATGTAATCAATGCACCAGAAAGCTTCTGCTCTGAACTCCATTCCTATAATGACCTTTGCTTCCTAAAAACATCATGAAAATTATAGTGGCCTTTGAAAGGAAGAATACATGAAAGCATCCCCCAGTGCTTTTTAAGACAAAGGCCGAGGGCAGCCTTGGAAAAAGGTGAGGTGAAGGTTGGACTGGCGAGCACAGGCTGGGTTTAGTTTCAGTTGTCAGATGAGAAGAAAGGGCAGGGCTGGTTTACTCTGCCCCTTGGTTTAACGCGGCAACGTGACAAGCGACGCGAAGGACGCGGGTTGGATGCAGGTTGGAAGAGTTCATGACAGAAAAGTCACACGTCCTGACTACGTAACCCCCCCTTTGGCTGGTTAATGGAGCAGCAGAAGCTCTTGGCACAGAGGCAGCGGTGAGCTTCACCTTCTCAGCTGGAGGAGCAGCCCACAGTCACTGCCATCACGGAGAGCAGCAGCTTATTAGAGGAGTAAAGACAAAACTGTTCTTGATTTCCAGAGCGGAGGGGCAGGAAATCCTTCTGACCCTGTCAAGGCTTTACTGATCTTAATGGGTCTGCCACAGAGAAAAGCTCTGCTTGAACAGCGGAGGGGTGCTGCTCCTGAGGGACGAGTTCAAAAACACCATCTCAGAAACATTAACAAAAAAACATTTCCCACTGTTTCTTCATCAGAGCTTAAAAGAAGCAGCATCCTGCAGAGCACACTGGCAAAATCTGTACCCTTATACCATAAAATACACGTACGCTCATTTCTATAAGCTCATAACTGAGAGGGTTTGGGGGAATGAATGAATTTGTTAAGGTACCCAGTTTCTGGCACAAGTAGACTCCATAAATAGGGCTTAATGCTTATTTCTAATCTCCTGGAAGATTGTACAAGTGAAAAAAATGAGGTTAATCACCAAGGAAAATCACCAATGAAGTAATACATCTTTTGTTAAATATTAATTATAATTCATTTTTCCCCATCACGGTAGTTACAAGGTTCTCATGAATCCAGGATTAATCCAGAGGTTTTTATTTTATGCTCTGCTCTGAATGGATCCCTTCTCAGTGGAGAGTGAATGAATTCATTTGGTATCAGCTTTCTGCTTGAAGAGAAAATCCTTTGTAAAAGAACTGGCAATCTTGGCCAGAGAAATCCAGACCGAGTGAAGCATTTCATTGTCCAGGGTGTTAGATTCTAATGTGGTTTTCATCTAAAGTGATTGCAATTTTTTTTTTTTCCATCTGATCCAGCAGTAGCATAGCAGTTTATGCACTTAAATATACGAGACTTGTTTGGGAGGAAGATTTGCCTTAAAGGAAGGCAGCATGTTCCATACTTCTAGTATAGCATCTGTTATTATCATTCAGTGCTGCTCTTAGCCCAGCATGCCCTTCCTCTAAATATCTTATTAATTAAACTGGCTTAGCAGGAAAATAATTAATACTCTAAGTCCTGTACCTACTTAGAAAGGATTTAGAAACTGAAAAAAATTGTTTTAGTCTGAGCTTCAAATGGAGGGTTTTTGTTTTTTTTCATTCTTGAGCAGAAGCAGATTATAACTAAAGGAGAATATCAGAAGAGCTGATAGAATCATAGAATCATTTTGGTTCAGAGAGACCTCTAAGATGCATCAATGTCCAACAATTAACCCAGCACTGCCAGGGCACCACTAACCCATGGCCCTCAGCACCACATCTCCACAGCTTTAAAACCCCTCCAGGGATCACGGGGACTCCATCCCTGCCCTGGGCAGCCTGGGACAGGGCTTGACAACCCTTTGGGGGAAGAAATTTTTCATAATGTCCAAACTAAACCTCCTCTGGTGCAACTTGAGGCCATTTCCTCTTCTCCTGTCACTTGTTCCTTGGTAGAAGAGACCAACCCCATCTGACTCCAGCCTCCTGCCAGGGAGTTGCAGAGAGCAAGATCATCTTCCCTGAGCTTCCTTTTCTTCAGGCTGAACAACCCAGTTTCCTCAGCCACTCCTCACCAGGCTTGTGCTCTAAACCCTTCACCCTTCTAGACTCTTCTCAGACCCTTCTCTAGCCACTATGTATATCCAGTCTTCCAAAAATATACTTGAAATTCTGCTAGACTGCAAAACCAGCCTGTGCCTTTGAGAAGTCTTGGTCAATACTCGAGTGTCTTCCCCAGTTTGCACTTCTCCACCAGAAGCCTTAACTCCAATCCACAACATGACTGTGTTTCTTACCACTACTTGTAATAACGTGGTGGGACTACTTTGCCGCGGAGTCAGTAGTAAAGCTGCTACCTTGCGTAGCCAGCTGTTGAATAGGCAGGAGGGTGAGATGGTGAACCTGGCTGGGTGCCAGTGAATTTCCAGCCCAAACGTGGCTCTGTTACGTAGCTCTTTATGGTCAAGTACAGAAATAGCACTATTTGCCCGGGCCTTTCTTTTGTGAGCCGTGCTGTTCTCTGTATGCAGAGACTGCTGCTTTGCTGCTGTTTCCCCCAATTTGATTTCCCACCGAAGAAGCAGCTCGGGCAGAGTCGGTGCTGTTTGCTGCTCAACGCTCAGGGAAAATTGCACTTTCTCAGACCTATTGGAAAAAGTGTTGGGTGCCACCAAATTGCTCTTCGAAGTCAGTCAGGGTTTTAACAATTTCTTTGATGGGAGAAAGCTCGGGAGTTAGCTGTAGCTTGGTTTGGCTGTTTCGGGAGGGGCTGAGGGCAGCTGCTCTCAAGGAAGAGGAGGAAAAAGTTTTCAATTCCATACCAGAGCAAGGTCCCTTCAAGGCAGGGAAAAGGCAGCACGGGGAGCAAGCAGTCTGCGACGCAACGCCAGAGTCTGATCGTTGGGTGTTTCTTTGAAAGCATGTTAGAAACTTAGAAATCAAAGTTTCATGGAGAGTCAGTGAGGTGCCTAAAGCTCTTCTTCAGATGGGGCAAAGGCACTCTGGAAAATGCTGTTATGTCAACAGCCTCCAAAACGAAACTGTACCCTGTGGCTGGACAATGGGTGTGGGGTCTTGTGCCTCAGCAAATTCTGATTGATGCTCAAGTCATCAGTGTGCTCTTGCAGCCCAGAGGGCCAATCGTGTCCTGGGCTGCATCAAGAGAAGCGTGGCCAGCAGGTCGAAGGAGGGGATTCTCCCCCTCTGCTCCACTCTGGTGAGACCTCACCTGGAGTGCTGTGTCCAGTTCTGGAGCCCCTGTTACAGGAAGGCTTTGGATGTGCTGGAACGTGGCCAGAGAAGGGCCAGGAGGATGGTCAGAGGGCTGGAGCACCTCTCCTATAGGGACAGACTGGGAGAGCTGAGGTTGTTCAGTCTGGAGAAGAGAAGGCTCCAGGGAGACCTTATTGTGGCCTTCCAGTATCTGAAGGGGGCTACAAGA
>WTSP01009253.1:0-16332 GCA_025331215.1 Actenoides lindsayi
ACTGATGATATTATTTCTAATTGGGAGAGAATTTATCTGCTAGACATGAGCCTGAACTAAAACTGTGATCAAAGCTCTGAGAAGTTACAATTCTGTTTCTTTTCCAGCTCTGTAGTTTTATCTGTCATGGTCCAACCTAAAACCTTGGATCCACATCTCCCTTATCTTTGATGAAGTTTGGAGCTAGTTCCAAAACTAGTATGTCTCAAGGCCACCTGTATGACCTGACTGGGTCAGGAATTTTATACTTTTTTTTAATTATTTTTTCCTTCATCTCTGGAAGTTAAATAAGGACAAGAAACCTTTTCTCTGTCCATTTAACACAGACATTCTACTCAGTCCTTTGTGGCAAATAAATACCTCACTGTCACTAACGGTTGGGAATAACAAAAGGAAATTCTCTGTTCTCCATGAAACTACAAAGCAAGTTAGATGATAAAACTGGGACAATAAATACAAATGTAGTAAAGAATTTGCTGCCTTTTTCTGTGAAGAAATGATATGCAAGAAGGTCATGATTTACAAGTAAAGAATTTTGCCACTGCTCATTCATTTACTTGTTGTGCATGTTTGACATTAAAGTTGTTTAAAGTAGGTTTACATCCAGATGCTCTACTTAGGTAAATCAACACAGCCAAGAACAGTTCTGCTCTGTGTTTGAGTGGACATCATCACCTTTCCTTTGCCAATATTAGTATCGCAAAATCAAAAATTTGTTTTTCCTGACTATTTTCTGAAAAACATTTAAAATTCACTGATCTACTAGAGAATAAACATTCATTAGTTAGGAGCAAAAAGTAAACAGTCAGAGGGGAAAAGCAGAGTTAAGTGAATTCATTGAAAAATTCATATGAATATTCATGGCATTATTTTGCAACATTTTTCATTCTGCTCTAATAGCAATGATATTTCTCTGAAGAACTAATTTAATTCAGTAGATGCATGTTTAGATGTACAAAGGATCTCAGTTAAGTGTTTTATCAACTCTCCATCATCCTCTCCTAGGCAACTGATTCAAAACCACAATTCAAGAGTCCAAAGTACTTACACAGCTACTTTACATGCTGGAAAACTCTCAGATGTTTAAAAAAAAAAGTTTTTCTGAAACAATTACTTGTAGCATATTACACCATTCTTGTGCTGTCAAATCTCAAGAGTTTTGAAAACACAAGAGGATTTAGGAGTCTTGCTGAGGCAATACAACTGGGTTCTGCCCATTTCTTATAAAGATAAGAGACTGTCTGATCTAATTGATTGAAGAGATTCTGATTTTAAGAGGCTGTTTGATTTAATTCACAACATCAGATAATAAGACTAGACTACTTTTTATTATGAGGCCTTTTCTTTCCTAAATACAAATATTAATTCATTACTGTTCCCAGCTGGCAGAAACGCAAGAGATGTGGACAAGTTGAACCATAAATATTTGGATAACCTTGAGGCTGTTGTCACAAACGTAAAGCTCTGACAGACGAAAGGGTAAAACTGTCTCATCACTGCAGTTATCAACCACTGTCCACAGCCAGAAGCTAATAACCCTAGACAGGCATGGACAAACCAGTACTGAAGTTACAGGAGAACTTTCAGGTTCAGAGAGACTCAAGGAGTACATGTTCTTCAAGCATAAACATTTGATACTAATCCTACTAACAGCAATGTAGTTTAAAAGATTTCCATTAAGTTACTGTGAACATGCTGTTAGAAAACCATTGTGAACTGAGATGTCTAGAGGCTCAAACTGCACGTCGCAAAAAAATTAGCCTAAAATGGAACATTTACTAGTAAGAAATAATGATCCACAAGGATCATTATGGGTCTGCATAAGCAGAATGCAATTCCTCAGAATTCATACACTGCAAAATCAATCCCTACCCTGTTTACCTAGTAGTCTGTGCCTGTTTGTCTAATGTAATATTCATTGTATATGCTTGTCCTTCCTCAGGTATGTTAAGATAATTACTTTACCAATATAAGGAACAGTGGGTCTGCACATAATGAAAATACATTATAGTTGCAATGACATTTGATAGGTGGGAAAGAAGTGGCATGGAGGTTTGAAAGGAAGGAATTCCTATTAGGAATCCAAAAAGTGTGTTCTGCCCTGATTCTCTCCCTTACAAAGTTTCTCAGGAGATCCAAGATAATTTTCAAAAGAGCACTATCCAGGTTATGTTCAAAATATTTCTCCAAGTTACCCCAGTATATGATGGAGCATTTTACAAACCCCATTTTTAACATTGTACTCAACAATGCAGAATTGGTAGGCCAGTTTCACTATTGTGCTGTATGGATATAGTGCATGAGACAGTAGTGTCTTTGTAACATATCTACATTTTTGCCATCTAGACAGCCTGGGCACTGATTACTGCACAACACAAGCTACCATTCTAATCATTAGTGGATATGTGGACTAAACTCATTTGCTGCTGAAATTTCCAATGAAAGCCCTCACATTGAGACCTATGGGAAGGATGTAGTAAAGCCACTTGGTTTGATCTTCAAAAACTCCATATGCAGGGGATTACTCCTCTATGAGACTTAATTTCACAGCATCCAGAAAGAGCACTAGTACAGCCCAGAAGCAAGCCCAGTCCTCAAAATTAAATCTTTAAGTCAAACCTGTAACATACTCAGATTTAGCTATCAACTCACTAGAGGATATATTACTGTTTCATTGGTGAAAAGAAAGAGGAAACATAATAGAAATATTTATCAGCTAAAAGCAAGTGAGACAGAGGATTCAGCAGCTAATTCCCAAATGGACACTTGACAGGGCTGTGCTCTTAGCTGCTGTCAACAGTAAGTGGCCAGTTAACAACAAACCAAGATGGTTATGTGCCTGTAAAACTACACAGGTAATCGCAGCTTTGACTTCTCCTAGTGTGAGTGCTTAATCATCCAGACTTTGAACTCGTAGATGGATTTGTGTGCAAAACATACTAAAAAAACTAAGCCATAATTGATACCACAGCTCCCAGCTACATAACATACAGGCTTTTCTGAGAAAATTGTCACCTGTCCACAGATCTTTTCAAATGCAAATTGCCTGCCTGTGCAGATCTGGTTGTATAGTCTGCAAATTCATTTTGCCTAAGTGCTTTTTTGTGAAAGGTTAATAGGGGAAAATAGTGTCACATCTGATTGTCTTTGGTTTAAAAGCCACAGCTGAGATTTTAAAAAGCAAAATAAATGATACGTTTTGTATGACTGATCTGTTTTTCACAAAATTTGTGCAAGAAGAGGAAATGCACTTCTTTCAGAACTTTGTCAAGTGGATTTTCACATTTTTAAAATAATTTTCAGCTGTTAGAGTCAGACAGTGTTCTTCGATTTTGGAGGAGCATTGGTCTTCTCAGAATAAAACAGTTTTCATTTTATCTTTGTCTACAGACACCTGAACTATGTCACAGTATGTTGTTGAAACAGGAAGACGATTTTAGCCAGGCTAGAGATGAACAATGTGGCACAGCAGGTGTATGATATGGCCACAGTGATCATATGATATGGAGGTAGAATCAAATGATGATTAGGAGTGAACTGGTCAAGGTGGCATAATGAACATAACAGTACACTGACATGTCTTAAATGTGATCTTTCAGCAAGTTCAAATTGAAATTAAATGCTTTGGAAAGCAGAGCAAATTGTGTATGTTTGATCTTTGCCTCCTAATATGAAGCCTTGTTGATGGTGACAAAAGCAGAATTTTAATGGTTTAGCAAAGGAGAATAAACAACAGAAGAGTTTAGTTATGCAGCCCTCTGCTCCCTGAGGCACTGAAAATATTTGCAGTTGTTCTTTGATTATTACATTATACACTACTATATCAGTGTCAAAGGAGATGTAATAGCTCTTGTTTTTCTCCTAACATACCTACAAAGTTTACAATACTGGAAACTGTGCAGTATAAGAATACACAGTTTTAACATCATTTTCAAAATCCACGATAGCTCTCCAGCAACCAATTCTACCACATGAATGATTTGCATCAGCTAAAGAAATAGCCTCCTTACTAGACCTATATGGGAATCAGAATCTTCTGTTTTCCACGAATTTAACCTATTTTATGTTTATTCAGAAAATAACTATATCCAGGAAAAAAAAAAAATAAAAAAGAAAGCTGAAGAAGACAACATATTCATATTCAGGATCAAATGTGGGAGAAAGTTACATTTCATGTCAATAAAAAGAATTGTTTTAGTAAAATTCAATTATTTTATCTATTGACTTTTTAACTTGCATTTTTTCTAATTAAAATCTCAAAAATATATTTCAAACAAAAGTCAAAATTCTAATTTCAGTTTCTCAATGTAGTAGTGTATATTCAAAATACATTTCAGTCAAAGTTTTCAAAAAATAATTAATTCAGAGCTTACTTCTGTACTGTCATTTCACATCAAACACAACTGCAAGTTAAAAGTGCTTTTTTTCAGCAAGACCATTGTGGATTGATGTTAATATTAGTTCTGATTTTAACAGAGCTTGAAAAAAATGTTGTCACACCATTAGAACAAGAAGACATATCTCTGAATAGAAGAACACATCCACAAGCCAACAAAGGTTAATATTTTCATCTCTTTACAGCCATGTAGGAATTTCAGAGAAAGCTATCTTGTTGCAATATGATTTCTTATACCTTTTTGAAAGGGCTAAATTACATGTATCAATAGAGAATTTAAAATAAGCATATTTGAAAACTAAACCAGAAGTTCAGGGAAAGATAGGAAATGCTTTTGTCACTTCTAACACTGTGAAAAAGCATCAATTTCATATGCATTGGCAAATATATTATCCATTATACTTACCGTCCACTGCTCTCCAGAAAGCTGAAAAATAAACTTGCTTTTTTCCTTGTTTGCTTCATCTGACAAAGCATGCCTCTTCTGGAGCTTAGGAGTCTTTCCATAATTGTCTAAGATTTTCTCATCAGTGTCTACAAAGCCATTCTTGAGGTATTTTGATTGAGGAATGCCTTTCTTCCGGCACTCCAGTATGAAATTCCATTCCTGTTTTATTCTGAAACAATGCCAGAAGGATTTATATGACTCAGTTAAAACAATATGGGAAATCAGTCTTAAAGCTTGGTACTTTATTTACTTAACAAAATATAACTTAACAAAATACAATTCTACACTTAATGTATTGATAGTTTTAAAAATAAAAAATGAAAAAAAAAAAAAAAGGCATTTCTGGAGTGATGTTTAGATTTTCTAAACTTAGATATAGATTTCAAATGAACAGGATTTTATTTACTGACTATAAAACAGTGACACCCAGGGAATACCAGAAAAGTAGAGACTGAGCACAGTGTCACTAAAACCAGTAAGAATGATGCCCTTTATTTCAATAGGGTAGGAAACACATTCTCAAAGAACAAGTCATATGTATAAACCAAAACAAAGACCTGGTGATATATCCAAAATTTTTCAGTTGAAAAAAAGTCATTTCAGAAAATAAGAAGTTAGAAATATTCTGTTTTCTCTGCCCTTTCTTGTTCAGGTATAATGATCTATTTTCATTTTTCAGAATTATCTTCCAACATCATCTTAAAAGGTGGAAATAAAGATCAAAGTTATCATGTGCTGACTAATTTCAGATTTAATTTCAGTATAACTTCAGGCTCACCTCCAGGGCAAACTTCTATCCGTATAACTTCAGGTGTAAATTCAGTTTAATTAAGCATTGCCAAAACCACGTGCTTTAATTTAAGAGAGTTTTATTTCAGCTTAGTCAATTAAGGAACAGGTTGATTAGCTGAAGCAAGCCTTCCTTATACCAAAATAAAACTCTGCAGAGAATCATAACCTGATATCACTCTTTGAATTTTAGATTCTTGTGGTACATGAAATTCATTTATGTAATCTCCACCCTCTGGCAGAAATTTTAATCTAGACACTTTAAGAAAATTCACAGGTGAAGAAGGGCACAAAGTTCAGGATAATGTGCCCCTAGAGAAATTTTAAAATGACATGTGCTAGAAAGAGAATCACATTCAGGTTTGTAAAGTTCAAGTAGGAAGTAACAGCACGTGTAGACATATTTCCAGCTAAGCATGGGATTTTCTCTAAAATGGTAAGATGTTTTAAAAAATGGCATATGAAACAGAACATCTGGGTTTAAGTCACATACACGTAATCAGTTACAAACTTAGGTACAAGAAGCATCTTCCAAAATTGGTGAAAATACATAATTTTTGGACATAATTTTATGAGATAGAAACTGCTGGGCAGAGTATATTTATGGCAATATGATAGTGTAGATTACAAGTCATATTTGACTCCATGCTATCAAAATAAATCTTTAGGGATCAAAACTGCAGGCCTCAATAGGAAATTACTGAGACAGCTGTAAACTGCCCAGCACCTACAGAAACCTCAGGGGATATTAGGGAGACTGGAAAAGCAGAGAACACAGCAACAGCAGGAGACTTCAGGTATAGGCATACACCTAGCACATTTAAACACCACAAACGATAAATGTTTTTGGAAACTGAGTGTCACTGTTTAGAGCAGCAAGCCTGAGAGACCAAAAGAGGACCTGATTTAGTTTCAAGGAGCAGTATAATACCCAAGGCCTGTCAGAGAATTACAGAAAGCCCCTTCTGTAATAATTACTGTAATGGACCTACATGCAGAAACCTTATAAGGAGAAAATAAGGGGGAATATCTACAAATATTTCACAAAATGAGCTGCATAAAACCACAAAGTCGGTTTAAAGTGCACATCACTGGGTAAAGTGCTGGTAGACTGTATAAAGACAGCACAACCTCAAAGTACATTCTAACAAAGTCACTGTGAGAATCTTTCTCCTCTCATTTCTAAAAACAGGAAATAAAATAAATGGCATTTATGTTCAAATGGAGAAATGAGAAGACAATATAAGCTTCTATTCTTCTTACTGCAGGTATACAACTGACTAGGAAAAGGACTTCTAGCATACCAGAAGCAGGAAGCCTCTCAGAGAGATTGCAAGAGCAATACATTTTAAAGTATGAAACAAGCAGTGAAGAAATAGCTAAAGAAGTTATAGAGAGCTGCAGAAAAGTTACTCATTCTTGGCTTCAGTTTCCATTAGAGACATCAGTATACTTTTTACAAGTAGGCATCTGAGAGACTTTCTTAGATTTAAAGTGTCAACAGAGAAGGCTTGACAATAAATATATATTTATTTTAAGTAAACCTTCCTGTTTCTTTCAGGGTCTAATTGTGGAGTGCTTTATACCACAGAGAACTGTGATATGCAAATAAGTTAGGAAGAAAAGTCTGGACAGAGAGAAATCATGTCCAGCAACATGTTCAGCTCAGAAAGTCCTTAGAGGGATATTGAAGCTGCTAGTACAGTCAAGGAAGAGATCAACACCAACCTACAACATACTAAAACCTTTTCTGAAGCTACTTCATATAACAAAGACAAGAAAATAGGTTACAGCAGACACAGCTCTTTAACCCATTTTGTGATCTTTCAACATGCTGCATCTGATACTTTTGGTTACAGAGTAAGAGACACCCAAGTACCTGATTGCACTAGGCAGCCCTATCAAAGGGTATCCCTTCCAGCTGCAGACTAGAAGCACCAGGATGACAGAATCTTCCATACCAGCAGACATGAAAGTTGAAACATCTCCTTCAGATGCTTTAACATGAACCAATTCAATTTTTAGTGCTAGTCTTGTCTATTGAATCTGTCATTTGAACCCCAAGGATCATCAGCACAACAGAGGTTGGACAAGGCAACTGCAGGTCTAGAAAATAACACTTTCATATACTATACTATAAGAACAATAACCAGGCCCAAACCATCTACTAATCTTTTTTTTTTTTTTTTCTAAAACTCACCCACCAGTGAGCATAGCTAATTATTTATAAAATTTCTGTATTACTGTACAAGGTGAGTGGGAAGTGAAGTAGCTGGGGGAGAGGGGAGTCAATTGAATGGAATCCCCAGTGAAGAGAAAAACAAAAGGATATGAATAATTAAAAGCAGGAACTGAAAAGGACCTAAACCCTGGCTTTCCTTGCTCCCTCACCCCCACCCCTCCAGAACCTTCTAAAGAATTCTAGCTTTACCTACCCCTGTTATACTGTTTTTTCTCACATCCTCCTTTAGTTCCCCACATACAGTGTTTCTGACCCTCTGTGAAGCTTAACTCTGAATTACTGCCCTCTTATTTCCATGGAATTCCTTCATTTGATCTCAGTGCATAATTCAATGCACTGAAAAAGCTTGCCCCCAGATGCCTTTTTTGTATTTGCTGCTCTTCACTCATGTACAAAAAAACGACTGACTTGTTCCTCACAGTATAAATTTTAAGAGTGCTAGAATCTTAGAAACATAAAGAGGTGAGAAAGTCTAATTCCCAATAAGAAGTAAGGCACTGAGCTGCTCTACCACACCTCAGTGCTGGCTCTGTCAGGTAGACCCCAGGAACTCAAGAGCAGAGAGCTCAGATCTAAATTTTTACTCTATCACAAGGCAAAGAAGGGAGAAATGGCAAGAAGGGAGATACATTAAAGATGGAATAATAAACTGACACCTTATTGATAACATGTACAAAACGCAAATCTCAGGAGATCATGATACATTTTTAGCCAAATAAAATAAAATGCACATAGTAAAACGGACTGTTAACCAAATCAGTCAGTGAAATATTAACCTCAGAAGAAAGACAAGCACTAAGATTGAAGCCTGTTTAGGATTCCAATGTGGATATCATGCACTGAGAGGAAAACCTGTTTCAATTTTTTTTTTTACCTATACATTAAATGATGTCAACATGATCCGTTAAGCTTTTAAAGAATGCTTGGTTATGGTCACCACGCTAAGTACTATGTACAAACACATTTTGAACAGATGAAATGTGATTAATAATAGAGAAAAAAAATACATAACTTTGTACAGTAAATCTTGTAATGAAAAATTATATTCCAAATGATGATTCCAAGGGCAGAGGGTCTAATACAACCCTTGCTTGTACCCTTGGGGTGCATACTTAGCAAATGAATCAATATGAGCCTTCCTGACCCAGAAGTGTGACTTACATCAAGTTCATATGTATCATTAAGCAAAGATTATGAATCTGTAATATGCATGTTGGAGTTGAGAGCAAACCAAAGGGATCTATTCAGCTACGTGGTTGTCATTCAGCTCTGTCATTGTCAAAAAGCAGAGATGATGGCACTTCTTAAAGGGTCTTTAGGAAAAGAAACACTATTTTAAATCTTCCTTTGGTGACAAGCCTCAAATAAAATAGAATGACTACCAAATAGAATGACTACCAACAAATGATACATTTCTTGTATCTGGTGGCTATTGTGTGAATCTTCATTAAAGGCATTTACAGCAGTGTGGCAAACAGGGAAAAAAAAATGCATACAAATAAAATCAGTCTTTAAATACGCTAATATACCTTTAGAAGAATTAAATTTCTGGTCTTGGCACTTTAAAGGCTCCTGATATTCCAGGAACACATTTTCACATATCACAAATGAGTTAGTTATAAAAACACAGTCCACCTGAAGTTTATGTATTTTTATTTCTATTCAACAATAAAATACTTGGATCTTCCTCTAGAGCTTGATCAAACAGTTGCAGTCAGATTAAAGAAACAGCTACCATTTCAATATTCAAAAAATAGGTGTTAGTGAAATCAAGCCTAAATGAGGTAGGAGAACAAACACAAAATACTATTTTTTCTCTACATAGGTTCCAACTCAGTTAGTTCCTCCAATAATTCCACTTCAATCTTGCAAATAGTCCACCTAATTTTTGAAAAGGCTGTTTGCATGCCTCTTATGTCTGTCAAAAAAAAAAAAAAAAAAATGTTTCCTACTTCTGTATCTGTAACACTAAAGAATACCTGTCACTAAAGCAGACTGTAGAGGGTATAGAGGAAAGGTTAGTTTTGGCAAGCTTTTTCACAATATATTGTTGTTTTTCAGTAAGCATTCAGAACAATTCACCATAAATATAAAACAAGATTAGCACAGAAAAAGAATATTTCATTATTCCCATTTAAGTTCGCACTGAACTTGTTTTCAGACAATCGTTCCTCAAACATTACTGCACTATTGGCGTATATCTGCAGTGAAGAGATTTAACAACATATAATTATCTTTTTTTTTATTACAAATATTTCTTTCCAAGGATATGGGAGTTCCTTACTTGGCATTTCAGATTCTCCAACAAAATCACGAATCTAAGTAACCTGCTGTAAAGAATTACTGTAGAAGAAATTCGATGATTAGAGCCTTCAAAGGAATGATCAGCTGGGAAAATAAGTTTGCACTACTAAGGATTTCAGAGCCATTCCAGTAAATGGGGAGTAGCTACATTCCTTTAATGGTTCTTGCTTCTACAGTTATCCCCTTCTCACAGTCTGAGTAGCAGATCTTGAGGAAAAGCTATGCCCCTTAGGTAAAGAAAGGAAGTTTCATTAGATGACACTGTTTCCTCTAAATCAGAATGGAAGAATTGGGACACTACATGGTAACACCAACTTAGTACTCAAGGGTGATGTTTAAATCAGAATCACTAGCCACACAGGATCAATAAATAATCCTATGGAACTTTTATAAAAGCACTACAGTTACAATGGAGCTCAGCCCAGATGAATATTCCTGATGGACAAGTAACATTTGCTTCAAATTCAATTGAATTGATTTAATTTCAGTTCCTCTACCAGGCTCTTCCATGGTTTGTAAAGGATTGTGGCTGAACAGCAGCTTTTATATTTCAACCCATTTGTGTGTATTATGTTAGGTGCAAGGTCTGTTTGCACAAGTGCCTAAGAACAGACAGAAATAACTAAAGCAGTTATTAATGCAGCAAATCTACTCACAACTTGTTACCTGTAGTTTGTGTTTGGGGCTAAAGACTCTGAGCTTGAGTTTTCGTCCTGCTTAGAAAAAAATCTGAATTTGATATTGAGTGGGAGAATAAAGATAAAAATCACAAATAAAATCTTATTCAGCTACAAATATAGTTGCAACACTATAGTTTTGTCAGAAAGATAGAGACTAATCTATTTTATTAAACTTGCAACCTCTTGGGGAAAAGAAGTCACTGTCTGCCTGTAGAGTAAAAATTTTCTTTTGACATTCAGGAATTGCATAGCTCAGAAATGTCACATGCACATTTAGCTAGCCAGACTTTGAGAGGAAATTTTTTTGAGAAGAGACACTCAAAGAGGTGGCTGAACAAACTGTTATCTTTGATGTTCGTTATGTTGGTGGACAGGGTATGCTGTGCCATTTCACAACAATGATTTAGATAACTAATCTGGGCAAATAGTTCTGCCATTTCCTCCATTGAATGCTTAATTTGTCAGCCTTTAATTTTTACCTTACCTGCTTTTCACACAGAAGACAAACATGTTACAATCCTTAAAAAAATCTGTAAACTTTCAGTCTCGTTTCCTTTCCAAAAGAAAAGACAATTTAAATGGAAAAAATTAATAATAATAATAAAAAATAATAATAATAATAAAATTAGTCTGATAGCATTCAGGATTTCAGGGTACAGTATAATATTGTTCACCACTACCAGAATCTAGAAGCTGAAGTATAAAAAAGTGCTATAAAGACAAACTTATTTCCAAAATACGAACTTTCATAAACATGTAGATAATCATGGAACAGTGCACATATTTTCTAACATCTCATGTTTCATATCCTGTGGGATATTCAGAATGGGTATGAATTAAAATGAAGGACATGAAATGAAATTAAATTACTCATGCACAACATGGTACTGCTTCTATTTCCTTTATACTTAGATGCTGGTTTATATGTGCCCCCGGAAGTAGGGATACTTTGAACTTCTGTAGTTCCACAGTCCCACAAAACCAAAAGGGAAACAAAGGACTGAATTAACTTCACCCAAAGTGATCTGATACCAGTATCTCAGCCAGATACGAGCTTCTCACGATATTCTCTGTAGACTGCTCTCCAGAATCATCTTTCACTGGCCAGCTGCTTAAACATCTGCTCCAGACCTGTAAATTCCCAAAATCTTTAAAAGACTCCACCATTAATGCAAACACAGTTCAATCTTTGCATTTATTTATGAGGTTTTCCTCTTAGGAAATATTCAGTCCAAAAAGAGAAATATCTTACATATGACTGCTTACTGATCCTGCACGAGCTATATTACTTTGCCCCACGGCAAGCAAAGTTCCCTAGAGGGTAATTGGGAGTTTTTCCTCCAATAATGCATACTACCTTCTACTACATATTATCAGGTAATTTTACATAGCATCGCAGCTGATAAAGAATTGCACAATCTCAAGGGCTTTTGTGAATTGTAACCTCTATGAGAAAAACTAGATTTTTGTTTAAAAAAAAAACCAAACATACAAAGCAGCCTCATCAGGCCAGATTCCAAACCCAGCTGTTACACAACTATATTTGCAGAGAAACCTTATCAATTTCAGTGCTCCTTGAGAATTCAATATGACTTCTGGCAAAAATAAACATCTAGAATCTTAAATGCTAGAATTCAGTTCTCAATTCAGGAAACTGCTTTCTTTGAACCAATTTTTTTGATAATTTCTTGGTATTATCATTTTAGGGCACAATCCTTTCCAAAATACATTCTTACTATGACTTGACAATAAGCACTAGCACTGATTTCAGCAGACCTACCTGACAGCAGTAAATTTTAATCTGAGTAGAATACTAGAATTTGGTCACACACAGAAATCCCTATAAATAATGAAATGTGTTTCTGCAGGGAAACATTATTTCTATTAAGCATTTAATTATAATGACAATTTTATCTATATCTTTGATCTAGCAACAAGCAAAATCTTGTCCTGTTTTTGGCCCAACCCTTGGAAGCACTGAAAAGCATCTAAGAAATAACTTGCGATCTGACCTTTATGACCTAAAGGCCAGTGGTCACTGCATCCTCATAAAACAATGAGGATTATTCTTTTAACTGAATTTTGCATTTTGTAACCAATATTTTTATGACTTTAAACATTATTCTGCCAGCTTTATCTCTTCTATGAGGACTGCATCATAAGTATGAATATGAACTTTGTCATTCATTTGAGCAGGTGAAATACTGATCACTCACATGCAGGAAACAATGTCTGATACATTTCCTCCTTTTTTCCAGGAGCTCTGAAAGAAGTAGGACTAACTAGAAAGTAATGTGATTTCATGAAGACATGCAACAGGAGAAAGTACTATATGCGAATCGGAAGATGAATAAAACAAAAATCCTTTTTGAGTGCTGAAAGTGCACTTGGAACCTCTGCATCATATCCCAAATTCGTCATCTCCTGTTGGGGGAGGAATATAACAGAATGACTTTGGACCTTATTAGTGGAAAAGAGCAGAAGAGGCAGTCAAACTTCACTTTTTGAGCTAGATTGGTGGCTACAAGCTACAGGCAGAAAATGGCAGGGAGAATACATTGGTTCTCTGGAAAACACAAGTCACAGTAAGAAATGAGGCTTAATGTATGTTACTGACAAAACATGGCAGATGAAATTAGTTATATATAAGGTTACCATTGTTCCCTCTTCCATATAGAAGGTTGTCATGTCTGGTGCTTCTGGTTTGCTTTTGTACTAGTGAACTCACAAGTCATCTTCTGCACCACAGAAAACCAAAAACCAAAGAAAACACGGCAGGAGGATATTGACATTTACATTCACATTGAGGCTGACCTTTAGTCAGTTCTAAAGATGACTGCATGTGGCATTAAAAGCTACAGGTGTGGATTCCTAGTCATAATACTCTTTTTATAAAGAAGGCTGCAGTGGCACCCCAAAAGCCACTATCTGACATGGACAGCAGTAAAGAGTCATCTGCTTTATCTGCATTAGTATTGCATAGAGCCACTTCTTAATGTAGCATCCAGGACAGAAATAATGTTTGATTGAGTTTCACCCTAAATCCTTCCTCTTCTTTCCAGATAAGAGTAACACAACAGTAAAATTTTGCTATCCCTCAGCTCATATCAAAAAGAAAGCTTTTGTTTTAAGGTTTATATTTTTTAAAGCATGCTTTGGGTAGAGTCAGAACCAAGACTGCAACTATATATGAAAAGTCTTGCAGAAAGGGCAGTCAGACTTTGTATTACCATGGTCTCCTCTTAGCCCAGCTGCTCTGCTTTCAATGTACCTGCGCTGGTAGTGAGAATCTGTGAGTGGGGGTCTCCTGAGGTGGCCAAAACACCACATGAAGGCTCAATGCAATTATGCTTTTAAACAAGGGCACTGTTCAAACTTGTGTACTTTATTTTCAAAGTAGAAAGTGATTTTTATTGCTCTTCTCAGAGCAGGACATTGGTAAGTCTTATGTTTCCAACATTACAAACACAGTATAATATTTCACTGTCTCTAATGGGAATGACCATAAAGAAACCAAAATACTGCTTAAATAAACCAAAAAATTAAATATAAGAAAACAATAACATGATTAGTGGGTATAAGCATTATAATCAAGGCTCTCATTATTATATGAACGAGAAAAAAAATCCCTCTCCTATTCAGAAGCAATTGTATGTGTCCATTCATTTAATTCCTTTTTTCTCCTGTCTCCTTGAAGTATTTCTTAGTACTGAATTTTATAAGCATGTTTTCTTTAATTCCGTAATAAGAAGCCATACTTTTATATAGCATACGAACAATAGAAAGGTATAAAATGTGTTATTTTTCTCTTCAAACTAAACCTACACAATAAACAATAAAATACACCATTAGTACATATAAATCTACATAGGAAAGAGCAGGGACTAATTAAATACAAGTACAGTTTGTGCTGCGTTTCTCTTACAATCATCTGAGAAAAAGATGTAAGCAATCATTGAAATGAAACACCCCAAAAATAAAATTTTAATCATCTGATAATACTTAGTATATAGCAATGCTAGTGGATAATATTAATGGATTAATTTAAAATATATAGCAGGAAAGCTGGCTTACTTCTCCAATGCGCTTTTTTCTAATCTTTCTTTCTCTTTCCTCTGACGTTCTTTGCTCTTCTTAACTCGAGTTTCCCAGAGTCCTCTTATGAGAGAAAAGTCAAATATTATCACCTGATGTCCCATACTGCTGACATTAAGCTTCTCCTGAAAGAACAAACCATCATGAGTACTTCAAAAAATAAAAAATGAGAAAAATAAGGATCTAAATGATCACGTTTCACTAAAATTATCAGAAAAAATGCTGAAATTATAAGAAATACTAACATAGTGTACTTTGCACCTTACCTAATTTGTTTAGGGTTTTGTGCTGGCAGTAATCAATACAGCATACAATAGACTTCTACACAAAATCTATAGGAACAGATAAATACGAAATTTTTTGTATTCCTTGCACTTTTCCTTTTCTGAGATAAAAACACAGCTGCAATAAAATACTGATTTGAGTAAGTAACACTGATGAAAATAACTTTGAAGACTGTATTTTTAACAATTTATGTAACTACTATTAAAATAAGAACTCATAAATAGTTTATTGGTTGTAAATCATGCAAAAGCACTTCATCTTGAGTTCTCACATATTGATCTTTATGCACCCAAGCTATCCTTTTCCAGTGGAAATTGGGAATTTCCAGTGTTTGCATAAGTAAGTGCTTATCTGTGAAAGGCATTGAAAGACCAGCCCTGTAACACACAATAAAAACTTATGTAAGGCAGAGACAAGGTGAAGGGTTTGTGAACACATAATTCAATAGCATGTGTAGAATTGCTGTCCAACAATCAATGGCTTGGTATCAATGTATTAGGTTCTGTGCATTGAGAACTGAGCTGAACTGGACCCTAACTTACCAAGCTTTCCATATGCAATTAAAAGCACAGAAACTTCTTTCAGAAACCTCATCCCTACTGAAGTCCATGACAAAGCTCTCGTTCCCTTCAGCAGGCTTGATGCTTGAGCTTGCCTCAATATGAACACTACCTTGTTTTTACTCAGGGAATAAACCACCCTGTAGTATCTTTAACAACCACAAAAAATTAAGACCTCCGATTTACCTCTTGTAAAACACAGAGTGACTGGCAACATGGTGCTCCTTACTAAACTGTAGCAATGGTTCAGTACCAACAACCAAAACAAATCACCTACTAAATCATAGAATCATAGAATTGTCGGGTTTGGAAGGGATCTTAAAGATCATCTAGTTCCAACCCCCCTGCCATGGGCAGGGACACATCCCACTAGAGCAGGTTGCCCAGAGCCCCATCCAGCCTGGTCTTAAAAACCTCCAAGGATGGGGCTTCCACCACCTCTCTGGGCAACCCGTGCCAGTGTCTCACCACTCTCATGGTGAAGAAATTCTTCCTAATGTCTAACCTGAATCGACCTATCTCTAGTTTTAATC
>WTSP01009253.1:22251-33021 GCA_025331215.1 Actenoides lindsayi
AAGGAAACCTGACATTTGGATAGCAACTGAACACATTTTTTGTGTTATCAGGGAAAGATAAAATTATAGAAACATGCTGT
This sequence comes from Actenoides lindsayi, assembly GCA_025331215.1. Taxonomy (NCBI): domain Eukaryota; kingdom Metazoa; phylum Chordata; class Aves; order Coraciiformes; family Alcedinidae; genus Actenoides; species Actenoides lindsayi. Next base: position 22,332 of record WTSP01009253.1, read on the forward strand.
GACTAAAAGAGCAATAGAAACGGTGACAATGTTCAAAGTATACAACTATATTGCGCTAACTGTGCACAGCTTCTAAGTGGGGTAATGCTTCCCTGTGCCACCTGGGGAGTGGGAGAGGACTGCAAAGCAGGAAGCTGCTCTTCTCTAACTAGTTTTGCTGCCAGTAACAATCTCTTGTTGTACTACTCCAGCAGGGATTTATCCTCCTTGCTAGTTCAGCTGGTCTGTCTGTCACTAGATTTGCTGAATATGCAGACTTGACAATCTGAATTATGGATCAGGGTTCCAAATGAGGTTGTGCTTCAGATCATATACTCATGCATGTGATGTCTAGGTCCTGGGGAGCACGCAGGCAGGACAATGCTATGGATCATAGCAGGTACCCTTCTGTAGATCTGGGTCCACAGAGATCCAGCAAATGCAGCTGCACCACAGAATAAATAGAAGAGGAAAGGGACAAGCTGCTCTAGGCCTGGAGAAAACAGTTCTGACACCTGGACATGAGCCCAGATGTTTTGGGAGTTTGAAATGTTCCCTCCTGCTCTCTCCAGAGTACAGCCTCAATCAGCCTGCTTCTAGATAAACAAACCCTGACAGACAGTGACACTTTCAAGCTATTAATTAGTCCAGGTTTCACTGAAATTAATATCAGAAATAAGTGTCTTTGCATATCACGGCGATTAATCATAAATGCTCTTATGAATAAAGTTCTTTTTGAGTTTTCTGCTTTAACTATTTCACAAAAGAGGCATTAAAGAACAGAAACCGACATTAGTCTCTTTCACACACAAGTGTGAAAATTTTTCTTCTTTTGCATGCAACAGCTAAGAGAGCAAATATGTCTTTTCCTAACCTACTTATAATCCAGGTAAAAATAACTACAAACATTACAAAATTTAAAAGATATGTGAGTATAGATGTACAAAGGTTGAGCTTATTTTCCACACACTTCTATGTATCTCTTTGTCCAGTACTGCAGCACAATGTCTTACTGACAGTTTTCATTAATCAGTTCCTGTTCTAGATGTAAATTAACCAGTCTCAAAAACAAGATTCCTCTTTATTGCTGCAGTCTTCACATCTTGATTTTTAGATAATTTTTCACAGGATAATTCACTAATTAGGTCTTTAATTATGGATTAATTAGCAGCTGAATTACAATATTCCTTATACTTCCTCAACTCTTGTAGCACTAATATGTTTGCCATCAAGCATGATAGATGTTACATATGCAAGGGGATTTATTACAGATGTATTCCCCTAGCACTTCACTGAGCTGACTAATTATTGAAAGTGATTCTTCCACTGACGATGAAGATAATGAAACACTGGACTGACATCTGTGACATAAACCCATTCTTTTTTTTTTCACTGGGCGTTGCTGAAGAGAGATCTAATTTTTGTAAGATTGAGAGAGGGCTGATATATATGAAATGGGTATGTATTTTAAGGCTGTTTCTAATCAATGAAAAAACAGTAAGCTTAAAAGTGTATTATGTATTTTTAAAGGTGGCTGAATCTCTAAATGTAGCTGTAGTCAGCAGGTGAAAACTATTCTTAGGTAGCAGACAACAGAATCCTAGGAACTAGAGCCTGTGCTGAGACTTGATTAGAGAGATCCCACTTAGTTACTCATACAAAGACCCACAGCAAATAAAATTTCACTCAGTGCCACTGAACAAAGCATGGAGGCATTCATATACAATTAGGTGATATTAGTTCAACATAAAATTACAGTCTTAGGTTTCTCAGACCTGTTTTATGTGATCCATTTTTTTAACATATTGTTTGACTTATTCTCATTTGTCTTAAGGTTAATGGACTTGGACCATCCCTAGAAAGTGAGGAAATTAGTATTATCTTTCATGTACAGGGTCCAGCCTCTGAAGTTATCTGTGTGGATGACACCATCACAAATGTTGTTTTAGGTTCTCTGTCCTAATTGAGACTAGCCAAAGACCCTCAAAATTTTGACCTTTTCCTTTTTCTCCCAGGAGTCCATTTTCTGTGCACTGTTCTAAGAATCCAATCCTATCAGCTGCATCTTCCTCTGCTGCAGAAGGAGAGAAAAAAGCTACATCTGACCTATGTCATCAACCCTCTTAGTCCTATTTCCAGTGTTACATGCAAGATCATTTTACTCATATTGTGAGTAAAATGTTCTTAGCCAGTTCCTAAGAAGTGAAATTCTGTGATTTAAGTAAATGTGGCAGACAATTTAGATAAGCAAGAGAAGATGCTGCTTTCAACTACTCCAGTAGATAAGTTATTTTAGCTCAAATTGTCCAAACCCCACTACACAGTCCTGAGGTAGCTTTATCTTATCAGCTCTCTTCCCACAACTGTGTCTCTAGCCTTTCCCACAAAACCTTCCCATGTGTGCAGAGAGGAGATACAGGTGACATGGACAGCTGGACATTCTCCTTGGAATAATTCTCCACCTTCACCTTCTGCCTGAGAAGAGCAAAGTGAATGAAACTCTTTCGTAAGATCTACCTCTTTGGCTAGTGAGCACATCATCCATCACTGATCCTTGAAACAGTGCTCCTTTAACTACTATTGAGAGGCTGGTCAGTACCTTTTAGCCTACAGACAGTAACATATCAGTGATAGACAGCACATAAATAATTAACAGTAGCAACAACAACAACAGTAACGACAACATTTGACTTTAAATGATAGTCTTTGTTCACAAAAGATTTAACAAGCTAGATTTCTCATACCAGTTAGATGAGCTATAAGTGGCCTTCAGAAACTGAAGTTCTATAACTCTTTTTAAATTTCACTCTAAATTTTGACAGACAACAAAGATAAATGACCAACCTCTCCAACTCTTTTTCATTAAAAATCATTCTCACACCAGCTTATGTCCTTGAGATGTAATAGCAAGGGTTTATTACATCTGAGTCACAGCGTGAGTCTTGAAAGATTTCCTAAATTATAAAGTTTGGATTTGTCACAGATGTAAATCTACTTAGAGGAACTATATATGGGGTGAATCTTAGTATCTTTAAATGTATCCAGTAAACACGCCGTTTTGGACTAATGCTCCCTGTTTCAGCTATTTGTTCCATATACATTAGCTTTTAAAAATCCACAGCATGATAGCAGCAATGAAGACCTGATAATGACTTCTGACTTTCCCTACCATTTCCCACCTTGACCCCACACATCTGAAGAAACACAATAATCAGCTAAACTGTCACTTACCTACTACTAAAGAATATGAGTGTCCAGAGCTCCCGAGTGTTCTCTGTGGTTATTCAATTTGGAACACTGAGGTTGTTTATAGCAGCACATAGCTCATGGCCAGCCAGACCTGTTTGAACCCCACAGCGTGACTAGCCTTCCAGATGTACTAATATGCTATATTTGTAAAGTGATAACATGATCTGTGCAGAGACACAGGGAGGATAAAATATCTGCATTGCATGACTCAACATAGGACAAGAAACAACAGCACTAGGGCAGCATCTCATTTGCCCCAAGGAAAGTGTGACAGAGTTAATGTTGCTCATGCTTTTATTTTTTCCTTAGAAAAGGGCAAGCGGAATCAAGAAAAATAAACATAGCCTGCATTCCTCTAACTATCTCTTCCTCCCCACAACCCTGCAACTGCCAGGGATAGTAGACACACATGCACACACACTGACGGTGCAGTTGCCATGCGTGATTGATTTACAGCAAATTCTGCTTTTATTTGCTGATGGTAGTTCATTTTTGTATGCCCGCTGCTTGGTATGGATGGTAGTACTCCTGCTCACTGCTAGTGTTGCCCCATGGCCTGACAGGAACAGGGCTGTGGGGAGCTGGAGGCCATCCCTGCTGTGACTTTGGCATCTCTGGGGAAGAAGCTGATGACCCAGGGGGCTGACATGAGGTCCTGTGCTGTGGGCAGAGGGAGAAGGCCCAAGGGTTGTGGCTCGGGTGGGGAGAGGGAAGATGCAGGTAAGGACAGGGAGGCTGGTCAGGGCCCTGAGAGCCCTGATAATTCAGCATGAATGGTTGACCTTTTCTGACTGTACCTTTGATGGCTGCCCAGGGAGGTGGTGGAGTCACCATCGCTGAAGGTATGCAAAAAACATGTAAATGAGGCACTTCAGGACATGCTCTAGTCGGATGGTAAGGTCGTGTGGTTTTTTGTTTGGTTTTTTCCTGTTGTTGTTGACAGTTGGACAAAATGGTTTTAGGGGTCTTTTCCAACCACGACAATTCTGTGATTCTGTGAGATAAAACCACACATTCCTAATTAGAAAGTATTTCTTAGTCAAAAAGTAACTTAGTTACACCTAACCAGAGAAAGAAAGAAAGGACTTTTACAGCAAAGTTTTGGGTCTGATTCTTTCCAAAAATTGAAGGGTTTTTATCAGAAAAGTTTCAAAAAATGTTTTTGATTCCATTTCCTTTTAAATTCAGCTTTTCTATTAAAATATTATTTAATTTTCTGAGAAAAAAACAACTGGTATTTTTCAACCTTCTCTGTTTATTATTCATCATTGCCAGTAAAAATACGCATTATTTACAGCAGCTGATCTTGGCTGAAACTTCAGATTTTACATTTCAGTGTTTTCAGTGCCCTTACTGAAATTATATCACATTGTTACCAATGGAAGAGGAGAATCAGGGAAAACCATGAACTGTGGATTTAAACATTCCATCTTGTCTTCAAGCCTAAAGGAGATAATGTCAGGATTCACTTTGATTCTTTTCAATGCAGTGTGTTTTGAGGCATGGTGACATTCCTGAAGGATCTGCGTCACAAGTCCTTACTTTTCAGTCATCCTATTCTTCACAAACATCAGTGATAAAACATGTATTGATCACCACTAGCACATCTGAGTTGTCTAAGATATTTTTATCTACTCATACATCTGCCCACTAACATGCACATTTTTGCCAAATAGCCATCTGAGTCTCCTGTAGCAGTGATGCATATCAGATTTGAGCTGCAAGAGATGCTGAAGAATTAGTAGGGAGGCAATACTTCGGGGCAAGGAAGTGCATTATAGTGTGATCTTATTTCCACTTTCTTGTACATTGCCTAAGAAAACACGTTCTTATATTTTTGTTCAGAACACAAAAGCAGGAAATAATTGTTAATTAGCAATTATATTAAGAAACCTGATCTCTATATCACTTTTTCAGGATCCACCACTTGCTGTACAGGTGTTGATTTTGACTCAAGAAGGTGAGAGGTCCTCTGCTCTTTAAATGTTGAAATACTGAGAAGTATCTCAGTAACAGACAGCTGACCTTGCAATTACTTCCCTGGCCCTAGCCAAGGAATCACAGATCAGCCATTCTTCAAATTACAATCATAGCCCTATCCATGAAAAGGAGAGACTTGGGATGTGCACTGGGAAGGGAAAGAGAAAAAAAGATCATCTGCTGAAATAGACATCACTTAATATTAAAAAAAAACAAAAAACAAACCTGTCCTATGAAGAAGACACTAATCATGGAGGAACAACTGAGGACTGAGGAAGGGCATGAGAGATTTAGAGGTGGTATAAAAAGTGACATGGAGGAGGGGAAGAGGGAGGATGGGGAGAAAGATAAAGATCATCTATAATACTGTTTAGTGCTGGATCTCAGTGTACTTTACAAAAAAAAAAAATGTTAAAGAGAAAGAAAATTGTAACTTGTCGATACCTAAATGTGTCTCCAAAACCAACGTCATTCAAAGAATATCTTGCATCTAAGGTTGCAGAAATCCAGTCAAAGCATATCCCAGTCTTGGAGCTAACAGGGGAGCTGCCCTGACAGGAAATAACAGGAAGAGCTTGAGCAGCATGGATAACACCACAAACAAGAGAGTGGTAGACAGCACAGACTAGTGAACAGACAAAATAGGTTGGTTTGCACCCAGAAAAGACTATTGGCGGGCTTGAACCAATTTAAGGCATACTTGTTTGACAGAGGCTAGTTCCCTCAAGGATATTCTCTGCATACTGCATAATGCATCCCAGTGTAGCAGCAGCAGCGTTAGTCTGCCAGAGACAAACTGGTCTTGGGAGAGTCTCAAAAACAGCACTGCACGCCTGCCACAGTGCTCCCCTGAGAAGTGCTCCTTATCAAACCCATCCACTAGACTGGCCAGGGTGTATGTAGTCATGTGACACTGCAGTCTACTGAATCATCTTCCTGGATGAGGAGCACTGCTTGGGCAGCAGAGATGAAGCAGTGATTTCCTAAAGAGGCAGGTCAATTTTGGCTGCTGGAGCTCGGCCTCACTGAACTGGAGCTATCTCCAAATGGAGATGCAGCCTGCAGTGAAATCCCTGGCATCCCAGTCTTAGGAACAACATGCAGTACTGCCCAAGCTGTCGCAGTATGAAGCCAGCTGCTCCATGAGACAGAAGCTATATTGCTTTCAGTGATGAGCTTGCCCTGAAAGCAGTACAGCCTTAGCCATGAATCACTGTATTCATCTAACCCTGCAACTACCCTAAGATAATAGGGCACATGTCAGAACATGGATAGATCCCCTACCCATGACGCTGATAAATCCATGCCTCAGATAATCCAACTAGAGTAACCGAGAGTTGATTCAGCTGACAAACAAAAAGGGTTATTTCTTTTTTCCACTTAGCCTCTAGCTGGAGCTCAGTTCCACTACTTCAATAATTTATTCTGGTTTGCCACTTTATAGAAAACTCATGAAGTAAAGGCAACAAATCTACTATATAAATAATCTCTATATATAATAAATTGCAATAGATATACCTACTTTTCCAGTCTCTATTCCTTGTTAGTTCTACTATGGATCATAATATGCAATTATATTAAGGTCACTAGAAGGCTTTGGACATTCAGGTGAGTGACTGGGTAACACAGGCTCCAGACAAGACCTAGCATAGATATGAATGAAAAGAGCATTTAGTGTAAACAAGGCACCTTCACACTAACACTTCAGATAAAAAAAAAAAAATAATAAAAATTAGAACAGACGTGCTTCTAACATAGCTGTCATTAAAACAGAGAAGGAAACACATGACAATTAACAGCTTTATAGAGACATATTTTCCACAAACATGCAACAAAACTAAATCTATGAGACTTACACAAAGTCAGGCTGAAGAGGGGATAGAGCTTGCTATACTTGTTTGTCATGTGCAGAAAAACAAAATATTTTTGTTTGTCACTTTGTTTCCACACTGTCCACATGGCCTTCAGTCTAAAGCTGTCACAGCTGCAGAGTAACTGTAATAATGCTGCTGAATCCATAAGTCATATTACAAATCACTTCAGCGGGGCAGATTCTCATATCTGTGACCTTTCAGTCCTGAGGGGTCAGACCTTTATGATACAATCTCAGTATGCACCAAAGGAAAGATCCAATTTATAACTCCTGACAGCTACAGCCCAGAGATAGCTGTGTTGAAATGTGCCCAGAGCATTAGTATGATGGGCAGTCTCAGGCAATGTTTGCAATTCTGGGTTGTGAGTCACACTACTCTGCTGTCCCACCTGCGCCATGCTGTTTGTGCAGAGTTATCTCTGCTATCGCACAGGTGATAGGTTTGCTTGGCTTATGGCTTCTCTTATGTTTGGGGAGGTTTTGTGAGGTTGAAGACAAACCCTTCCTCTGCTGTTGTTTAGGGACTTCATCAGGGACCCTGTTGACATAGTAAGTTTGTCCTCAAAAGTCTTCAAAAGATAACTCCAAAGTGATGTGGGAACAAGCACCGCAAGATACTTACAGAGTTGTCCCCAGTATTTCATAAATGTCTTTAAAATAATTTCACCTCATTGAAGCTGTTTGTGCAGAGACAAATCATCCTCCAGTAAATGTGTAAGGACCTTAAAATCATGACAGAAAGAATGTCTAAGAGATCCTGAAGGATTTTGCACTGTGAGGAAGAAATATAGCACTTAAAATCAGGAGTTGTACAAGACACCACAGACTTTGCCAGTCTTTTTGAGCAGAAAACAAAGCTGTGAGCAGTTGAATTCTTCCCAGCAGGTTGTTAACAAGGTTATAAGGGATACCAAGATGAAAGCATGTCAGTATTTATATTAGTATTAGTACTTGATGATCAGGCCTCCATGTGAAAGATGCATAAATATGTAAGTGGAAAACGGTGGAACCTGATTTGAACCAAATGGTTTTATTTAAGAAGCATTTTCTGAGCTAAATAATGAGCATGTTATCTGTTAATCGCTCTTACTACATTTCATTGTGCAACAAATTAAAGGCACAGGAAACCTCTGGTGTGAATGAACAGAAATAATATATATGTTACATTTGATTGACCAGCCATTGCTGAGAACATAAGGTTTTTTTGGTAGAAGCCAGACTCAGTAGACCACCTCATTAGATGTGTCATTAAAGAGAGTGAGCTGTAGCTATTTGTCCACTCCAACCAAGTCAGTGAGACAGCACAAGCTCTTTCCAGGGGTACACGTCTTCATCAAGGTGTAATAGGGCATTATCAAGAGATACAAACTCATTGTTTTCCAAGGATGATTAAACCAGGATGTAGTGGGTCTGGCTGAGCTACTTTTCCCCATCCAGCCCTCATGCTGAAGGGGAAACACAGGAGAACTCCACTCCCTTTGTCTACCCAGAGCACAGAAGCAGTCAGGTCATTGGGCTATCGAATGCAACACCCTATCGTGGCAGCCTGTTCAGGTATTTCTGAGAGGACAAGGCAACTCGCTGGCCCTGTGAAAACCTCATTGTACTGTAGATCCCCACAGATTTATGGCTCATGCCCCATTACACTCCGCCGTGGTACACTAAAAAGAATCAAAGAAACATTCCCACTCTGAGCCAGCTACAAAGCATACTGTTGTCACCCCCCTCCTGCAGGACTGCTGCTTTACAAAACCGCAGCAGAAGAGGATGTTTTTAAGACTGGAACAAATGGTGCCATCTGCTGTCCAAATGACAGGGATGTCTAGCGCATCTCATCTGTAATACTGAACCCTGAGGTTTTCTGCCTCCAACAGTACTGCTATGGAGAGATGAATACAAATATCTTCTTTTTCCTTTATTTCTGTGTATCATATGGATCCCCAGAGATAAATCAGATTGGCAGTCTATTTTGCAGAATAGACGCAAGAATATGTTACTAGAACATTAAATGCTTTGGCATGACTGCCTCGTCCTAGTAGTCCCACTGTAGTCCCTTTATACAACATGCAGTACACAGGGGTCTATGTCTCTATTACTAGGCTGCAGGCATTAATTTCCCTGAAGGATGAGAATGTTTGACTACTAGCTACAGATGGAAAAGAAAGAGAAAGAGAGAAGCTATCTCTGTCTTCTAATTTAAAAACATATTTTTATTTTTAATTCCTGACCTGCTGCTAGTCAGCTAAACATTTCGCCAATAAGCAACCTTAGACACCCTTTTTTTTTTTTTTTTTTTTGGAGCCAGCATGCCTTGTAAGCATTCCTTAAATACGTTATGTTTGGAATTAGTTGTCAGGAGAAGACACAAAAGCAAGTAAGAAAACAGAACTGGCCATTATAGAGCCCCAAATTCAACATCAATGCACTTGAATTTGATTAAATAAAGGAATAAAGACAGAAAATAATTAAAAACAGGCAATAGATCATTGTAGCTCCCTCATGGGAGCTCATAAGACTGTCACATGGGTCAGGTCAGCAAGTGAGGAAAAACTGTGACATCAAAAAGCAATGTTGCCCTGGAGTGGCACTCATGTCTTTAGAGGGGAAGAGGTGTAATCTGACCTCATATTGCCATTTTGACACATGGTAATCAAAGATGAACTGAAGATTCACTGTGATCTTTGAGATTCTGACTCGTGACCAAGAATTGCCTACCAGGATACCAAACACTTCTTATTTCCTGCTTCCCACCAACGGTGCTGATGTAAGAGCAGACCATGAAGGAGCCCTGAAGCATGTTTGCAGACAACATTTTGAGGCTGTCTGGCACTAATTTTAATGTACTTAAAAACACCAGGTAGTTTTAATGTTTCGTTCACTCAAAAGCCATCTCTTGGACTACACATGAGCCAGAAGCGATAATTACAATAAAGATGTAACACAAGTGGCTTAAATAGAAAATTTGCCTCCAGAGTTTTAAAAACTTGTTGCTTGCTCATATGCAGCCATCACTTGCACAATATTTCTGAGCTTTTGCCACATTCTTATGATAACTTTCTAAGGTAAGATACAGACATGGGGAAAATGAGTTTTAATTCATACTTACAAACTATGAACAGAGGAAGTGGGAGTCTGGACACAGCCTTCTCCAACAGAAGCAACTTTCAGATAAGCACAGCAAAAAATTGGTGACTTCTCAACTCAGTGCCATACTACTGATTGTAGACATAATTTAGATCACATTGACATGACCTAATAAATATGACAACAGTTCAGGTGAATTTCTTTTGCTTGCAGCCTGGATGACCATCATACAAGTGTAATTTCTAGCTTCAAAGTGACACATAAGAAGCTAGCTCAAACTAGGGCAATAAAGCTCAATCTAGGGTAGTAATGAAAAGTTTATGGTCACCGTAACTCTTGTGCCATCAGAGTTAAGCTAATTTTGTAGTGCCACTCTCTGTGCTTCACCTCCTCAGGGGGGACCTTGTCACTCTCTACAACTACCTGAAGGGAGGTTGTAGTCAGGTGCAGATAGGGCTCTTCTACCAGGCAACTAGTAACAGGATGAGGGGGCTTGGCCTGAAGCGGTGCCAGGGGGGGTTGCGG
>WTSP01009256.1:0-13534 GCA_025331215.1 Actenoides lindsayi
AGGGACTGTGTGGTGCTTAGTTGACAGCTGGGGTTAAACCACAACAACGTCTCTGTAGGACTTCCCAGTAAGTAGTTCCAGCCCCCCAGCCTGTATATTTGGGCAACGATTCACCAATGTTTCCTATACAGTCAAAAAAGGAGAGGTAGGCATCTCAGTTAATACTGTAAACTAAAAGGTAAATTGCATTTTACAGCTCTCTATTTACATTGAATATACAATTATGAAATCATTGCAACCCCTTCCTTACTGTATTCTCAAACATCAAAGATTCTGCTGTGTTTTAACAGTGGGAATTTTTCTCTTCGCTGCTCTGAAGTAATCAGTTTATAATTCCCTTATCACAATCTTTCTCAGCCAGAAATATATTACCTGAATTTGCATGAGATTAGGGTAGTAAGTATATTGTGACCTCAATAGTTCTAATTAAGATCCATATTGAACTAGTCTGTTGTTCTGTTTCTGCTAGCCTAGGGGTATTCTTTTGTATAAGGAAGAAAAATGAAGCTGAATGGTTTGCTAGAAAAGGAAGCCTGGAGTAGAAAGCCCTGCAAGACCTCAAGGAACAATAGCTGGAGAATTTCTGAGAATCCTGCATCTCTGCGGGGAAATGGAAAACAAACCAACTCATCCTGCTAGTCCCTGTGTAGTTTCTCGTTCATTCAGTCAAATATATTTGTACACACAATGTTATTCCCATACAACTCCAATGAGTGCCTCTTCTCCTTGCTCCCTAGATGCTCCTTCTGCTCTCACCATAGAGATGAAATCTTCATGTTCTGTACATGGGAAATAAGTAGTACAATGACTTCATGCCTGTTTTAGCCCTTCTTAAGTCCTTCAAAGCAGCTGCCAGGATTCCATATGCTCCAACCTTGATTCTAACAATTCCTCACGTTACATGATGGATGTTTCACCATGGCATCAGGTGGATGTACCCAGACTCCTCTGCAAACATGCTCAACAAGAGGCAGCTTTAGGTCAAAAGCTTTGCAGATTCATTGTGTACTTTCCAGTTTGTTGGTAGAGGACCATATGGACCTTGTTGTTGAAGGCTAATGTGTTTGTCTAGAAAAGTAAACCTGTCTGAAATAATTGGATAGCTATTCCTATTCTCTTTGCTTCTTGTTCACAGCATGCACATACACTGCAAACTTTTGAGGTGAGTACTTTTGCATCTGCTGTAGCCTTGCAGTGTGCTTCTAGTCTGTTTGTCCTTCTGTTGCATTCAGGGGTACATAGGATGTTGATGCACATTTTTGAGTTTATTTCATTCACTGCAGATTCATAATGGAGTCATAATGCTCTTTCAGCATCTAAAAACCCCCTTTTCTTTCTGCCTACTTGCAGCAGATGGTGTGATATAGGACTGTAAGACTAACATATTTGGTACAAACAGTCATTCCATCTTGTCCAGTATTCTGCCTCTGCCAGTATTTGCAGTGGATGCTGAAAGCCAGAGTGTAGTAAATGTGGAAAAATATACAGTAAATAATTAAATCCTTAACTGATATATTTACCTGGTATCTGGCCCAGAGCCTTCCTGAGTTGGAGGTTACATCTAAGCTATTGTAGATAATACGTATTTGACAGCTCTGGCCTTTAAAGATTCAACTAATCCCTTTCTAAAAGCACTTAATTTGGGGCTTCAAAATGTCTGATAGCAAAGCATTAATCAATTTGTTTATAAATACAAGCATTCAAACAAAAGAATGCCCTCATTTTCCTGAGCTCGTTTTATGCCAGTTGCATAAGTTGCTCCTTTATTCTTCTTCTAGGCAAACTGATAAGCCATCATTCCTTATTCACCATCTCCTGTTTGAGATGCTACAAACTTCTGTCAAATCATCTCTCAATTGTTTCTTTTAGCCAAGCTGAAGAATTCCATAGTGATTAGTCTTTCTTCCTACAGATCCCATATTCCTTATAACACTTGTATTTTTTTTCAGTTTCTACAGCATATTCTACAGTTTTCCTTCAGAGATGAGCTGACAAGAACTGACTATGGTATTTAGGAAGCATGTTATTTAGCCAGTCTATGATAACTGGACTCTTCCATTACTCTTATTATTTGTCTGGTCTCACAGGTTCTTTGAACTTGTCATGTAGTTAGAATTATTTTTTGTCACATGCATTTCTATGTTTTTATTAACACTGAACTGATTCATTGATTGAGAGCAGCCCTGCAGAGAAGGACTTGGGGATAATGGTGGATGAAAAATTTAATATAAGACAGAAATGTAAGTTTGCAGCCTAGAAAGCCAATCGTATCCTGGGTAGCATCAAAAGAAGTGTGGCCATCAGATCAAGGAAGGGAATTCTGCCCCTCTACACTGCTGTGGTGAGACCCCGCCAGGAGTACTGTGTCCAGTTCTAGGGTCTTCAGTACAAGAAATACATGGACCTGTTAGAGTGGGTCCAGAGGAGGGACATGAAAATAATCAGAGGGCTGGAACTCTTCTTTTGTGAGGACAGGCTGAGAGACTTGGGGTTGTTCAGCCTGGAGAAGAGAAGGCTCCAGGGAGACTTTATTGCAGCCTTTCAGTACTTACAGGGGGTTTATAAGGCAGAGAAATAATTTTACCAAGTTCTGTTGTAAAAGGACAAGGGAAAATGGTTTTAAACTGAAAGAGGATAGATTTTGACTAGATATAAGGAAAGATTTTTTTACAATGAGGCTGGTAAGATATGGAAACTGTTTGCCCAGAGAAGTTGTGGATGCCTCATCATTGGAAGTGTTCCAGGTAAGGTTAGATGGGACTTTGAGTGATCTGTCTAGTAAAAGGTGTCTCTGCCCATTGCAGAGGGTTTTGGCCCTTCCAACCCAAACCATTCTCTGAACCAATGGTTCTATGATTCTAATTTCATACCCCATTTATATCAAATAACTTAGCGTTTTCTCCACCATTGTTAGATTGGAACACCCTAGAAAAAATTTTGTCTTTCTTAGTCTCTCAGGTCTCATCACTCCATGTTCCAGATCATTTATAATTATGCCGAAGATAAATTCCTTTGAGAACTCACCTAAAGCTTTCTTTCAATATGAAAATTAACCATTAATTTCTCTCATTTGTTTTCTGTCTTCAGCTGACTTTAATCTACATGAGAACCTTGTCTTAGTTTCTTGGAACCACATTTTTGAGACACTTCAATCATTTTAGACATAATACAATGACTGGATAACCCTGTACCTCTTTGCTTCTGGAGTTGTTCCAAGAGCTCTACTAGTTTTATGAGGCATGACTACCGTCTACAAAAGCTATGTTAACTCTTCCCTAGAACATTTCTCTCTACTATTTCTATTTTTCATTATAGTTTGTATCACCTATCCTGTACAAAAGCCAGCCTTATTGTTCAGTAGTTCCCTGGATTTTTCTCTGAGTACTCCTCAAAACCTTCCATTTGGTACTTCTTTTTTTGCTGATATTGAGGCCTGTTAAAGCCTTTGATTTTTTGCTACAATTACTCGTTCAGCAATTGAATTTTTAACTTCCTTTACAGATTTTATTACATGAAGGCAATTGAGTAAGAATGTAGGTTATGCAAGGCTTGGAAAGAAAGTAATTGTTTTATTAAACTGAAAGATTTTATTAGGAAAGATCATTATAAGTTACCATTTTTCTCTATATGTCTTGCCTCATTTACTTTTTCAGAACATTAAGGCTACAATAACCCTACCTTTGTAATGTGGGTAGATGTACAAAAGGACTAAGTTCACTTTTTAGTTTTTAAACGATTCTTTAAACAGCCCCTTTGGCACTGTAGACATTTGACCTTTTTAATAGCTTCTTGGGCATATTTTTGCCAGTCTTGTTATTTTTATGTATGTCCTTAAAACATTATTGTAGTAAACTCGTGTCTTTTGTTGTTTCAACTTGTACTAGGTCTTGTATATTATCGAGGACTAAATCAGTTTGTTTCTTTTCTTGTGAGTGCTTTCACAAATAGTTCCAAGAAACAATCATTTATAGTGGCTAAAAAGTAGAATCTGTGACTAGATCCGTACTAGCAGATAAAGTAGACCAAGGTCCATTTCTGGCAGTAAAGGCAATTGACAGGGAGCAGTCATGGAAGATTGATGTATCCAAGCTCTTTACCCAACAGCAGAAGGTAGTCTCTTCCAGACTGCTTTTCAGAAACTGCCTCTGGCTTGCTCACTGACATAGACAAAAGCCATGTCAAAGCATTTGCTAACAATTGAGTGGAGTCTATGATCTCGTTCCAGAGCTGAAACTGTTTGCCTTGTCCTGGTTTAGTCTAGCAGTGCACACACAGTGTCATGACAGTTCACTGTGATGTTTACCTAAGTTACTATGATTGTGCTGTCCTGTTGCTACTGTTTGCCCTTCAGGGTCTCAGGTCATCTCTAGCGTTTCACTCACCTCCTTTTGGTCAGGTGACTGATAACATAGCACTGACAGCACATCGTTAGCATGGAATGACATTCTGCAGCCATTGAAATTCTGTAGTGCAACACAACTATTGACAGATACTCTGTTTAACGCTCCAATTCCTTTAGCATTAAAGTGTAAATGCAAGCTATGTTTCTTGTACAAAATGTATATTTATGTGCTAGTGTTCCACTGAACCAAACTTCCATAATGTCTATTACTTTTTTTTTTTTTTTTTAAAGGCATTTGCCAATGGTTCTGCCCTTTAAACCATTTTTTAAAGGGTGGTATCTGTATAGACATATTTGGGTATTTGTCTTGACTTGGCTGCGTAGATTTGTATGCTCTGCTTCCCTGAGCTATTGTTTTTGTCTTGTTTTATTTTGTTTTTCTTACCTTCTGTCCTATCCATTTTTCTAAGTCATAGGCTTTCTGTGATTTCAGACCACACAAACACATCAATCTCAACAATCTACTTAACAATTCCATATCTGGCATGATTTCCTTGGTTTTCATTTTAAAATTGCCTCATGGTGTTTTTAATCTTAAGTGTCAGCAGCACTGATTCTGTTTTGATTAGGTGGAATCCATCTTATATAAACTTTATCTGCTTCAAAAATTTACCAGATACTAATAAATATAATCCCCTTTTCCCTACACAGTTTAATCAATCATGCACTGAGTCTCTGTTATCTGACACAGTGTACAAAACCAGGACAACTGAAGAATGCTACTACATAGGGCTGCCTTTTTAGCCTCCTGGTTTAATCTTTGGTTTCAGGGCCTTTCATGTGCTGTTTCTTTTTTGATGGTGTTCATATAGGCCATAACCATTAGGTCTTTCTTAGCAGTTACTAAAAGACTGTCCTCATGGTATGTGCCATCTTTTTCAACTGCATGTGTCTTTTCTAGTAAAAAGTTTGTCCATGTTTTTATCAACTTGGTTGTGATGTTAATTTGATTAGAAATGAAGAAGATATTTTCCTTTTTCTGCTCCTGAAAGAAGCCCATCCTACTAAAGACACTTATCAGCCTTTGCTGCACATGGTACCTCTTGAGTAACTCATGGTACAGTGTTGGCTAGCATTCATGTCACCCAGAATCACTTTCTGGGAGGTGACCTCTTCCTGGAGATGAAGACCAGACCCAGTAGATAAGATGCACTTGGCCCACCCAGAGATACCTGTCTACTCTGATATCAATTTGTGGCAGCACGTGCCAGACAGAACTTCCACTGAGTGCAAGAGAGGTTATAGATGGCCTATACAGCTATGACAAGACCCACACAGTATCTAAAGAATGATCTGGCTTCATCCCCATATCCTGTATTGAAGCTGAAAGGCTTGACTTGTCCATCCATCCAGTTAACTTATATCTCACTTTGGGATAAAAGATTTTAATTCACTAACAAATGGCCTTTTGGTGCCTTGTCAATGTACAATTCTGTGTTTTCTGGAAGGACTAGTTAAAATATTTCTGTTCAAAAATCCCATCCTGAAGAGATTACTACAGAATTTAGGGCAATCTGCTCACTGCTTTTTATATATACACATGCAAGTTGCTTTCACTATGGCTCAGCAAACAGAGCAGGAGAAATCCAGGGATTTAGACTCAGCCCTCCTACCTGATCTTTGTATCAGAAGAGTTTTCTTGAATCTCTATCCTAAGCTGCTACTAAAGGTTGTTACTGGATTTCACTTTAGATAGGGAAATAACATGCCAGTTAACTCCATTTGTGAGGCTTTAAAAAAGACAGTCATCACTTCACAGCCTGATTATATAGAGGAGGTTGCTTTTCAACTTTTTGAAGCTAAAGGTCTTCAGGCCTTTGTATCATAGGCACATATTGGCACAGATTTCTGTGCAAACTAACAAGGTAACTGATGGTATCAGACTCTGCTAGGAGACTAGCGCAGTGAATTAGCTGTTGCTGACCTGGTCACACTCCATGCAAGCTCACGTCACTGGAGCAGCTTTGCTGAAGAGGCACCCCTCAGTTCCATCAAAGGGAGCTTTAATCTCACATTCACCAAGCATTGCTCTGTTGCAGAAGCACTCCATCTGATAGGCAGATCCTTTGGGTCTAGGGATGCCAAAACGTAATTGGAGTAAATTAAGTGAGAGGAGTAACAGAGCATTGCTTGGAATCACACACAGTGTGAGTGTGCTTAACAAGGCTGAAGAGAAGAAAAAGCAATTACGTGAAGTTTCAAGAGACATAGTGTGGGTATTCATCGCCTATCCTCATTTTATTCCACTAAGGTCTTTGCATGTAAGTGGTATAATTCTGGCTGTTAAGGAGAAAGTGAAGGGAAAAGCTTCCACCTTTTTTTAATCTGTGAAAAAAGCATGAAGAGAAGAGTGCATGTGTGTCCTTTGGGGAATGTGAAGACAAAAAGGCTCCACACTCAAGCTCATACTCTGTGCAACATTCACAGCATACCCTGGAGATAACTGCCCACTAGCTTTCCCTTCTTTCTCCTTTTCTTTTACTCTGCTTTCTTTTTGCTTTACAAAATCTTTCTAATGCACTTCCAGCTGCCACTGATTCATAAGAAATTTGTATGCAGCCAAGGATATAACCCAAAGTTGCCTGAACTGGTACTTTCAATTGATAAAGGTAATGCTCAGAACTGTAGAAGTCTCTTCACAGAGACTGCAGTTGAAGTTAGAGAAAGCAGTAAGAAACTTCTTTAGATGCCACCAGTCCTCTTCCCTTTTTTTCTTAAGATAAAAAGGAAGATCTAAATATATGATAAATTGCACTGTCTCCATTTGAGTGTGTTTTCCTCACTTCTGCAGATGCAGAGTGATATTATCACTTAAATTAAAATATGTAATCAGACCGTGGCTTGAATTTTAATCCCTTAACTGTGTGGGTTTGCTTTAATCAGAATCCACACTTCTAGTGCTACTATTTGGATGGAGATAGCTTTATACAGGTCAGGTTTTCGTGTCTTTAAGACAACATTCACAAAACCGATGTTTTATTTAATGACTGTTTATGGCAATTAATTTTCCTTCCAGAAAACATTGCATACAAGGAGAATGATGATTTAAAGGTCAGTGTTTGAATGCAGATAAACAGAAAAGAGAACAAGCAGCAAAGTTCAGCCTTTCTTAATAGATCATTACATCTTATTTGCAGAAAAAATGAGTTGCATTTCTTGGAAATAGTTTGAGCAAAATATATCAGTGAAAAGTATTTCCTTCCCTCTTCCTCTTAATTGTATGCCATCTCATCAGGAACCTAGATGCTGGACTTAAGTGATAAACAGGAAGGTCAGAAGGAACAAACCAAGCATGCCTTTGGTGCTGAAGATTGTAACAGCACAACTGAAAGGGAAATAGAGCACAGACTCATTTGCAGGGGTAGGATGGCGGGGGTCCCATGCTGGCAGTTGCATTTGCACTGATTCCATGTGAGCCGTAAAGGAGAAAGTCAAATAACCACTTGCTGTGAAGCACCTGTCTTAAAGACCACTCAGCATTTGAGTAAGGCAGATGTGTTGTTACTGTGGGGAAGGAACTGGCAAGGAGCCCTCTCTCCTTTAAAAAAAAAAGGGCTTAAAGGATTCTCTGACTGTGAATCAGATCTTGAAGTGAAGAAATAGGAGGAATGGCTTTCTCAGTTCACCAGAACTACATATTTATGATTCTCTGACTGTGAACCAGATCTTGAAGTGAAGAAATAGGAGGAATGGCTTTCTCAGTTCACCAGAACTACATATTTATGAGTAGGGGTGTTATGGAGGCAAGGAAGTATTTCTTTTTGGACAGGTTCATGATTCAATGGAACAGTGGGGTGTACTTTGTATGGATCAAATGGGTGAATCAACACAAATAATTAATTCCTTTTCATAACTTAGGGGTTATTTCTTACTCTCAAGGTGAAGGAAGGGGGTAAGATATCCCATTATTCGTTCCAAACAGCAATCTTTGTCCTTGTCCTCTGATGAAGAGGAAGAAAGTTTTCCCATATGAAGTTACTTCTTCATATGAAGTTACTTCATATGATGTTACTCAGAAAGATCACATCATTGTTGATGGAAGAGGTGGTTTGGGGCCAATAGAAGGCCCACAACTCCCCCAGCCAATCACATGAGTTTTGCTTTCAGTTACAAACAGTGATGAGGGCAGAAGAACAGTGGCTGTGGATCATGCATTTGAGGAAGAACAGCCAGTGATGCAGGGAGTTGCCTGATGTAACAAGATCATGCTTGTGTGAAAAGGCATAAAGATGAAAGAGCTCATCAGTCTTCTTCTGGCTTCATGCTTGGTTTTTGGGGTTGGAACTACTCGAGGTGAGTTTCAGACTCTTTGCCTCTATTTTTTTCTTCCTTTCTTTTCTATTGTTGTTCCTTTTCTTTTAGCCTGATATTTCTTCATCCTCCCTTTATTTTCTACTTTAATCTGACAGAAAGAGAAGGGCACTCTGTGAGTGTACACATATGTAGTTACCAGGGTTATACCAAACATTCCAAATATATGTCAATGGGAGAGTTGTGAATGGTATTTAGGCAAGAGCCCAAACTAGACAATGCTTAAAGCCTATTAGTATATTTATTTAAAATGACTAGTCATGAAGTTTCACATCTGAGTAGGCCTGACTGTTACCAGTATGAGCTGTGATTTTGCCTGTCCCACTGTTAGACACCATTTTGGTTTATACCCAAAACTTTTTTTCTGACCTGCCTTTGTACTTCAATGATAGGTGTCTCTTCATGATGTCTGTCTGTTGACTTGTCCTGACTCTGAGTGATACTATCCTTTTCTTTAGAGTTAGACCAGCAGCTGGCTGCTTCCTAAGAGACAGTTGATAACACAGCTGGCACAGCACCTGAGTGAGGGAGGAACTTACACATTATTCATAAATGTGGGAGGCTCCGAGCTATTGAATAAAAGGTATTGAAATAAAAGGTATTGAAAAATATACTTGTTGCACACCTATCTTTCCAGAGACAGACACGTATCTCTGGTACTTATGCTCCCTTGCCTAATGTGTGATTTTCAGTACTGAATGCCATGCACTCTGTGGTCTCTCAAGTAATAACCCTATGATGACTGAACAACCTTGTCTTTGCAGCATATTTCACTTTTGGAATATGAAGGTGACTTGGCTTGGACACAGGTGTTTCTTACAAGATTAGGTATCAGCTGCCCTAGGGCTGCTAGGAAAGCAAAATCATTCCTCGTCATCTCTTGGCTGCTGTTTCTGAAAAACAGAGCTTTCAACCAAGCTGACTCTGGGTCAGTAGTTTCCATCATATCAGAAACAACTCCGGCACCTGTTCTTGGAGTTTGAATTCTCAGGGAAGGGCACATTCATTTTCCCAGGTTAACAGTGACCTTTCCTTAGCACAGACACAGCTCCTCCTTGCACAAAGCTTTTTCTCAAAAGAAAGAAGAAAAACAGAGTCTTTGCAAAACCACCTATGAAGTGTGTTTGTTTACTGATAGAGGGACACAAATTTTTCAGCCACTAGATTTTTGAAATATGCTTTACTTGCCAGGAAGCTTTCTCCTTTATTTGACTTAAGTGTCATTGTTGCTAACCAGAGTGGGTGTCTCCAACTTTTGCATATGACTTCCTAGAGACATAACTCTTGCTAAGGCAAGTGGGCTTATTGGGTGGGCACGTGAATATATTCACTACCACGACAACAACCCACAAAGGCAAAGCTGAATGTCCTGTTTAATGAGGCATCTGGTATTTTGCCTTAAGCAATAAATCACTCATATACTGTACTTACTGCTTTTCTACTGACACATCTCTTGACTGCTAGAGGAGCAGTCAATTGGTGAGACCATTTGTTTAGCTTTAAAAAAAATCTATGATTATGTCCTTAGAAGTTGTTTTTCTAAATGTTTCCCAGATTCTTTCTGTCGTTAAAGGGTACAAAAGTCAACATTACCCTGCCTAGGTCCTGGGGTTCATCCCATTCAGCCTGGACCCTTCTTTATTGCAAAGCTATGCAGAGATTTACCAGGACTCACAATCATGCTGATTCTAGGACATTGATGCTGATGTGAGTGCTCAGCTACATGAATCACTATTCTGCATTGCCCAGGTGGTCCCGATACTCTCATTACCTCCTACTGGGAGTATCAAAAGATCATTCATAGGAGACAACAGGCTTCTCACTGGGGAGAGCTGGTATTTTTAGCTTTTAATCTGTGTTGGAGTTTCATGGAGCATCAGGCCTCTGCAGTTCAGGAAGAGAAAAAGGTACAATCTGAAGTCTTGGATCATAGTTCACTGTATAGAATGACTATGATTCCTCTCTGGGGGACAGAATGGAAAAGATACCTTTGAGGTACAGTAGCAGAGCTTTCATTCATTTTACCATTTCCCACTACCTCCTTTAGCTCCTATCTGTCTACTGATTGTTTCCTCTTTTTAGAGAGCATCCCAGTGCAGACCCTACAGTGTTATAATGACTACTTATCTATTACAACTTGCACGTGGATGGAATGTTCAGAGGCTCATCAATTTGTGAATGTGACTCTTAACTGCTGTGAAAAGTAAGTGTGTGGCTGGTGTTCTGTGCAGGGTCTAAAGGGGCTTGGCTGCTGAACCTGAGAGATGGACCTGGGCAAAAGGACAGTGTACTGGGCTTACAGCCAGCATAGTATTCAGCTTGCAGACACCAGTGTTATGTTCGGGCTAGGGAGGAAGTTGCAGCTGCACAGGATAAACAAGAACAGAAAGCAGAACATGTAAATCAAGTTGTTTTCATGATCTTTCCAAGCACTCTTCCCTGGTTTTGCTATGAGAGCACATACATGGAGGACATGTTAATTACCACACCCAAGTGGAGAAGGATGTGTTACTCTAGATGCAGTGGTGATAATAACTAATCAGAGTGGCAAAGAAGGCTGCTTCTTCCTTATGCCAGAAAGAGCATAGCTATGTTGAAATAATTTCTGCAACACAAACCGTGGGAAAAAATAGAAGTTGTACATGTTTGTTTGACTCACTGGGTTTCCTCGGAGACCCTAGGCTACATCTTGCACTATCTTTTTACTACTTCTGCTTCCTTTCAAGAAGAAAACAGGACAGTCAGACTAGGGGGTATGAGGGAGAGGAAGGGACAGAGAAGAAGGAAGAGATAGGGAAAAAGAATAATAGTACAAGCAGGAGATGGAGGGGTAAACAGAAGAGAGATTGGAGGATGGGAAGAAAACATGTGAAATAAGAATAAGAAGATGGTATCTTGGTTTTATTTTTGAGAAAGAGCTGTAGGAATCATCCAAGAGTTCACCTGACACCTGTTCAAGTTAATGGAGAAGGTGGCCCTTACAATCCCTAGAGTACCGAATCACATTTCATATGTTAGCAGTTTGCAGCGGATTGATGTCTACAAACCACAGAAATATTCCCATGGCACAAAGGGCTCCACAGTCTGCATGGAATAAATTTTTTTTTATTTTTTATTTTTTTTGTAGAAGAACTACAGTCCCATAGTCCTTACAAAACTTCTATCTCAGCAGCTATCTGCATTTCATTGTCTTACTTTCTTTGACTTCTTTAGTGTAAGCATAGCATAACATACATATGTACACATGTAAACTGCCAACCTTACTGTTATGGAAGCAAGAAGGTTTGCTTGCTAAGGGAAAGTGAGCTAGGAGTTGAGGGTGACAGCAAGGCATTGACTGCATTGGCAATGGCATAATCCCACAGTAACAAGAAAAGCAGAACAATGAGTGAGATCAGGATCAACCATCAGTCCAGATCCCCAAGGGAGTCCCTGGCCAGCAGCCTTGCTTCAGGTCAAGCTAAGAAATCAATTTGACCATCACAATCAGCAACGTGCATCACAAAGCACAGATAAGGCTGTGCCATGACTCAGGCAAGGACCAAAGACAAGAGTCTGAAATTAAAAGCAGCTTCTGAGTGAAGGTTCTGAAGGTCCTCAGTCAGGCTGATTCCAGATTAGACAGCCTTGAGCATGGGTAGCCAAATCCCTTGCAGGCGTCAGGGTGGGGGGGTTGGGGGTGGGTGGGATGTGTGGTGTATGAAAGAGGTTGTGCTCAGGGCCCAGACAACTACCAACCCAAGTTAGCTATTGTGAGTGAATCTTCCTTTTAGGAAAGAAAGACAGAATAAAGCAGATGAGCTTGATATTAGACAATTGAATGAACTCACTTAATGAACTACAGGAGTAGGCCAACATAATCCAGTGATGAACTCTGATTTAGAAACAGAATAAAATAGCATGTGGGGAAGGTTGCAGAAACTGTACTTTGGGCCATATAGCAGCATCCTGTTCCAACAGTCATCCTTTTATTCTGTGTAACCAGGAACAATGAAATTACCTGCAAGTCCCACAGAGGTGAAAACCACACCATCTGTCAGAACTTCACAATGCACTGGGTGTGTCACATCCATGGATATGTTCAAAACAGCTACAACTTCAAATTTGACCTGACACTGCAGGCAGAAATAGATGTCTCCTTGTTTCAGAATGGTAAAGAGGATCCACTATTTCTTGTCTCTGTTCTCGAGTATTTAAAAGCTTTTCAGATTATTGTATTGAATGCCTAACCCTAAAAAGCTACTTAGGTCAGCCCTTAAACTGAAATGTAAGCAAGAGAGAAATTAAATGGCTATAACCATACTACCACTTTCAAATGCAGTGAATTTGGGTTAGATAAAAATGAGTCTACCTTCAATGAGTGCAATGGAAAAAATGGGGGTAGACCTGCTATCTAACCAGTATCTAGATTGGATTGGTGGAAGATAGCACAAAAAACCTTCTTTTTCAGTGCTATGCTCTACATGCTTTACAGCATGTTCTTTCACAAAGTTGCTATAAAGCTGCACAACAAAACTGCTCTCCTTACTTTCTTCTCTTCTGTTCATTAATGTATTTCCCAGGCCACGTAGAGGTTGCATTTTACAGTGGAAAAGAATCATGGATTCTTTGTAGCAATCCCGGGAAATTATTAAATACAGCAGATGCTGTCATTCAGAGAACATCAGCTAGGAATTTACTTCTCTTCTTTGCATCCCTATCCTCACTACCTCCTCTCATGCGTAGTATCTTCACTTTCCTCACTTTCCAGTTCAGACTCTCCCACCTCAAAACCTCTCAGTCACCTTGATGAGATCAGGAGACTTCTTGCTGACCTGGAAA